>CAUYPK010123152.1:0-21448 GCA_963574355.1 Loris lydekkerianus | reverse complement strand
CCTTCCCTTCCCTTCCCTCCCTCCCCTTCCCTCCCCTCCCCTCCCCTCCCTTTCCTGTCCTTTCCTTCCCTTTCTCTCCCTCCTCCCTCCATTTCTTCCCTTCTTCCCTTCCCTTCTTCCTTTTTCTTCTTATTTCACCTTTAACAAAACAAGCTGGGATGGGTAAGGACTTTCCATTAGCGTTCCCAAATCTTTCTCTTGTAATTGCACTAGTCATTTTTTTTTTCCAAATCTCAGTGAACAAATGAATCTTGTAAATAAAAAGGTCAGTCTGATTATACCAGTAAGATAAATTAAGAATTTCACATACATACACATACACCAAGAGAGAGAGAGAGAGAGAGAGAGAGAGAGAGAGAGAGAGAGAGAGAGAAAAGAAAAGAAAAATGCTCTCCTTTGGGAAAGGTGAGATGAGCTAAGAATTCAAGGTCTGTGAAACTAGGAATCTTACTGCTCTTTCATTGCTGTGCATGGAATAACTAGCAGATTGCAATTTCTTCATCATTAACTTAATTAAGAAAATAAATGTTAAAGACAGTACTTAACTCTTCCTAAGTTTCTATGATATTTTCATTAAGTTATTTCTAATTTTGTGAAGTCTATTATAAAACTGAAAATGTTACAAATAACTGGAAAATCGTCAAAAGAGAAACAACCACTACCTTCATAACTTCAATGATGACAACAAAGTACCTAGGTGCTTCTGTAACTGTTACTTTGTTCTGCCTTAATATTTTCTAAAGGTTTTCTGTACATTTCATGTCACCAAGGAATTTACTTTTTGTGTAGTGATTTTCATCTAAATGTTTTTCACTGTTTATTTTTATTCACAATCACTATTTTAGTACCTACATACTAGTCATGTGATATTCCCACCATGTATTACATTTCCCTCTAAGGTAAGATTTTTTTTTTTTTTTAAGTATCTCATTGGAAGCCTGTATTAGTTTTGCTTATTTCAGTAACAGCACAAAATTAACCAGTTTAAAACAGCACATGTTTACGCATGCAGTTCTGAAGGTCAGGGTTCCTGGACAGCTTAGCTCGTTCCTCTGCTCGGGCTCTCAGCAGGCCACGATCCAGTTGTGAGTCAGGTCGTGTTCTCAGCTGGAGGCACAACTGTGGAATGATTCGATTCCTTTCCCAGGAGGTTGACAGAATTCAGATCCTTGAAGCTGTGCAACTGATAGACCAGTTTCCTACAGGTCTCAGTTGGAGACATAGCTTCTCCGACCACCCCCAATTCCCTGCCATGCAGCTGTATGGTCAGGGACTTCACAACACGGCTATTTGCTTCTTTGAGGTCAGTAGGACATGCATTTTAGACTCTTCCAGCAGGATGAAATTATACATATAACACACAAAGTGACGTCTGTGGTTTCTCAAAGGCAATCACCGTAACCATGATCTTTCCTCCAGTTTCTTTTATGCATAAGGCCGTTGATTCTTTCTGTTACCTTTTGTGATATATTAAATATAAAGCGGCATTTTATTCTTCATAGTTTCAGCTCTCTGTTATGTACGTGTCTGGCTTCTTCACGACAGCATGGAGGCCGTTCATAGCCCTGTGCTGAACACCATCACACATACAGGTGCTCCATGTGTTCTGTAAGATTCATTCCAGAAATCAACTTTATTTCAAATGTGACCGATATTTTAAATTATTTTGATACTAACAGCAACACTGGATCCTAGGACAGCCTTCACGGTCGGTACCTGTGCACCTGTGAGAGTTTGGCTTCCTCTGGGTTCTGGCCAGCACTGAGCACTCTTATTTTTATTTTAAAATAGTTTCCCAAAGTTTTCATGGCCTCTGAGTCTGTGTAAGATACACAGCTGACAGGAATCAGTGATACGCCCATTGTGTTTTTCCTTTCATAAAGTGGACTTGACCCAGCTCCACTTGAAACGCGTTGCCTGTGGCTCTTGAGCCTCTCTGCCTCACACATGTGCAGGGAAGTAATGGGGTTGTGTTCTTTCTCTGCTGCAGCCATATCAAATTGACACAGATTCAGCAGCTCAGAGAGCACGGATTTATCATCTTGCAGCTCTGTAAGTCTCATGTGGTCCTCAACGGACAGAAGTGAAGGCTTCAGCAGGGCTGAGCTCCTTTGTGGAAGCTTGAAGGGAGACGTCTCCCTGCTTACTGGGACTGCTGGTCCCACAGCTCCTGGCTGCAGGACCCTCTGTGCTCCCCCTTTCCTGTGGGTGATCAATGGAGGGAAACCATCCCCAAATTCTCGAGGTCACTACAGTCTTTGCCAATCTTTTCCCATCTTTAAAACCAGCGATAGTGTTCTGAGGACACCTCATGCTTTGGATCTCTGCTGATTCTTTGGTCTCATTTGTCTGATGGATTCTTCTGTCCCCTTCTTCCACTTGTGAGGACTCACTTTTAAGATCCACCTGAATAATCCAAGATGATATCTCCATCAGAAACTCAGGAACCTTAATTCATATCTGCAAAGTCCATTTCAGCATGTAGAGGAACATTTTCATATGATCTAGGGAGTGGAATATAGAAGTGTCTCTGCTCTACCAGGGGTCCCTGTCTGCCTGTCACACAAAAACTGCAGCGCGTTACAGGGCTGGGAGCCAGGCCAGCTCATCTTTCTGAGCAGCCTTATCCAGAACAGGTGCCCTTTCTGGATTTCAGTTTTCTCATCTATAGAATTGGCATTATAATTCTGGTTAAGGCATGAAATCAATGAACAAAAACATATTTACAGGAAATGTACCAGCTTGTTCCATGTAAAGACTGGGTGGCAATTTCAGCCCGAATGTTCTCACCCAGGGAGTGATCTTTTCAAATGAGATCTAGACAGAAATAGAGCACCAGCCTGGGAAAGGTGACAGGGATCCTCAAATTGTGGCCCATGGGCCACATGAGGTGGTGTGATTGTATTTGTTCCTGTTTTGTTTTTTTACTTCAAAATAAGATATGTGCAGTGTACATAGGAATTTGTTCATGTTTTCTTTTCTTTTCTTTTTTTTTTTTTTTAACTATAGTCCGGTCCTCCAACAGTGTGAGGGACAGTGAACTGGCCCCCTGTTTAAAAAATTTGAGGACGCCTGAAAGGAGCAACCTGTTTATGAATAACTAATCTTGGCTGCCTTCTAGAATTAAAGTGATTGTAGCTGGAGAGGGGTGGAGGCTAGAGTCAGAGGTCCCTGGTGAGCCTGGAGAGGAAGCATGTGCTGAGTCAGGAAGGACTCAGATTCAGATTTCTTTGAGATGCCATGTTGGCCCTAGAACCAAACACGGCCTTGTCTCAGACCTGTGACTTCACGGAGACGGCTCTCACATTCCTGGGAAAAACAACAGATGCCCAGAGGGAGGGTTGTGTGAAGAAAGTTCACAAGTCTAAACAGCTGGAACAGGAGTAGAAAGACGCTGGAGGAAGGAGGTCCTTGTCTTTTATTTCCCTTGACGTGTTTTGTGCTGAGAAATTTAAACAGGTTTTACTAATGTTTTGTTAGTTAGAGATGATGACAAGCCAAGATATTCTGTCCATTGTTTTCTGGGTTTTTAACTCAGACATATAGAGAGTATGCATCGCATGATGAGCGAGAGAAAATACAAACTTAAGAATCCGTCAAAGAGAAAGAGTTGGCTTGTAATTTGCCTGAGACAGCAAAAGATCAACCGCAAAGCCTCATTTCACTCATTATCACAAGTTTGTACTGGGAAGTAATTGAGTATGCACATGCAAGATTTATTGGATTAGAAATTACCTTGAACATAAATTTTAATACTATAATAATCTACAAATATTTAATTTTGTTTCATTACATAAAACTCATAGGAATAATGAGAGAGAAAAAAATTGCAGTAAAAAAAAATCGCATCTCTCTGATTTCATATCCAGAGCTCCGTGTCTTTCTCCTTTTGGGTGCAGCCTTGCCTCTCTGTGGGCCAACGGGCAAACACACGGAGGACTGTGGCTCTCAGGGCCTTTGTGCTGCCCGTTCCATTGCAGAAATGCTCTTCCACCTGCCATCTCCAGGCTGCCCTGCCTGCCACCTCCTTAAGATTCTCCTCATGTGCGACCTTCCTATTACAACCACCCTGACTTCCCTGATTAAGCTCTTTGCTACCACTTCATGAAGTATTCTGATCTGCATTTAAGAACCACTTGTGGAAAGAATGTCAATTAGGCTCATCAGGGTATCCTACGTTGATGAAAAGGCGCTTGGAAAATAATCAGCACCTTGTAAATATTTCTGCATTAAAGAGTACGCAGTAGTCTATAAATGATGCCAATGCTATTTAGACACCTCCCACACACCCCAGACGTAAAGAGTTAATGCTATTTTAATGCCATATTTTGATAACAATCTATGTCTTATTTCTTCAGATTAGATTGTTACAGATAATTTAGGGGGGAAACATGTTTGAAAATGTGAATGTGTGATGTATTCTTTGTCTTTGAGAAGCTCCCCATCATAGTTTCTGTTTTTAGTTAGTCATTTCCTTAAACCGTACATTTTTATTATTTGTAAATTCACCATAATACCAATTTACTTTTAAAAATTACACTTTAGCAAGGACATTTCCATATTCCTGGTGAAATTATGATTGTGACTATAATCAAAAAAGAATGTATTGGCAAACATCAAATTACTTATAATTTAAAAATAATTTTAAAAAAGTTTGTGCCAACATTATTGCTTTTCTATTATTTTAAACATGTTAGCCAACCAAAATTAAATTTCTAAAAACAGAATAAAGTAGAAATTTTTGACTAATAAGAAGTTTTGAATATATCAATTATATCTCCTCATAATTATGTCTCTTCAGAATTAAATGTTGCAAAATATAAGAGATGATTTCTATAAATGTATTTCCAGAAGTTCCATTTATGAATGCATTATCTTTATTTATTATAAAGATACAAAATGCAGCTAACTTTTGTGTATTGATTTTGAATACTGAAAATTCACCAAATTAATTTACTAGCTTTAACTATATTTTGCTTTTGTGTGTGTGTGTGAGAGAGAGATCTTTAGAATTTTTTTTTTTTTTTTTTTACATAGAAGATCATGTTCTCTGTAAATGGAGATCATTTTTATTGATCCTTACAATTTGGAAGCATTGATTTTTATTTTTTCATGACTAATTACTCTGAAAAGAATTTCCAGTACTATATTGAATAGGATTGCTGAAAATGAATAATCTTCTCTTGTTTTTTATCTGAGAGCAAAGTTTTTGTTTGGTATCATTGAGTATCATGTTAGCTATAGGTCTTTATATATGGCTTTTGTTTTGTTTTAGAATTATATTTTGTATTTCTATGCCTAAATTGTTGAGTGTTTTTACCATGAAAGGGTGTTCAATATGTCAATTTTTTTTTTTTTTGCTTCAGTTGAGATGATTATTTATTCCTCTATTCTGTTAATGTATTTTATTACATTAATATTCCTAGGTTGAACCATCCTTGCATTCCATGAATAAGTATTACTTGCTTGTGGTTCATAATCCTTTTCATGTGCTGTTGGATTCTGTTTGCTAGCATTTTGTTGAGGATTCTTTAATTATGGATACTGGTCTTTAGTGTTATTTTCTTGTAGGGTCTTTGTCTGGCTTTCTGTAGATACCAAGGAACATAATTTTTGGATTGCAAGGTAAGAGTGTATAAGAAACTGTGGCTACACCATTTTAGAATTCTACAATGAGTTTGAAAGTTTTGGTTGTTACACATTTGCACCAGCATTTGGCATTGCTAGCATTCCAGATTTTGGGCCATTCTGATTGGTGCATAGTGGTATCTCTTTAATGTTTTTTGGTGCATTTCTCTGATATTATCCGCTATGGAGTCTTTCTAATTTTTAATGTATACCTTTACAGCTATAAATTTTGCTATTTGCTGTATCCAGTATATTTTGACACATTATGGTTTTATTTTCATTTGCCTCAAGAAGTTTTCTAATTTCCCTGTGATTTCTTCTTTCACCAACTGTTTATGAGCGTGCTGTTCAATTTCCACATATATGTGGAATTTTTAGATTTCTTTCTGTTATTGTTTTCTGGTTTAATTCCAACGTGACCAGAAAAAGATACTTGCATGACTTTAATCTTTTAAAATTTATTGAGACTTACATTGTGATAATCCATTGTCTATTCTGAACATCATTCCATGTGAACTTGAGAAAAATGCATATGTGGTAGTTGTGGAATCTGCTGTATTTGTTTTTTAGTCAAATTGATTTATGGCATCTTTGAAGTTCTCCATTTCTTCATTGATCTTCTGTCTGATTTCTGTATAAATTATTGAAAGTGATATTTATGTTTCCTATTGTTACAGATTTATTTCTGCCTTCCATTTTGTGAGTGTTTGCTTCCTGTATTTAAGAGCTCTGATGTTTGATGTGCATTCGTTTGTAATTGTTGTAGTTCTTGAGGTGAATTGACTCTATTGTGATGCTCATTTTTTTCTCTGTAACAATTTTTTGCATGAAGCTTTTGCATAATATTATTATAGTCAGTCCTACTTTCTTTTCATTACTATTCACATAAAATACCTTTTTCTTTGTTTCAGTTTTAAGGTATCTATGTTCTTAGATGTAAAGTGAGTCTTTTTTAGATAGTGGATAGAAAACTGAAACTGCGTCTTTTGATTGGGAAGCTTAATCCATTTACCTTTACAGTAATAGCTCATAGGGAAGCTTAATCCATTTACCTTTACAGTAATAGCTCATAGGGAAGGATTTATTATTGCTATTTTGTTTTTCTCTGTATGTTTTAAATACTTTTTATACTTCAATTGTTTCCTTATAATATTGCATGTGTTTAGATTTTTTTTAATAATGAATTTTTATTCTTTTCATCTTTCCTTTTACATACATTTAATAGATATTCTTGTTTAGTCACCATGGAGATTAGATATAATATCCTAAATTTATAATGGTCCAATTCACACTGATAATAAATAACTTAAATAAGATATGAAAACTCTATTCTTGGAAAGTGCCTGTGGCTCAGTGGGTAGGGCACCAGTGCCATATACCAAGGGTGGCGGGTTTGGACCTGGTCCCAGCCAAACTGCAACAAAAAAAATAGACGGGTGTTGTGATGGGCACCTGTAGTCCCAGCTGTTTTGGAGGCTGAGGCAAGAGAATCACCTAAGCCCAGGATTTGGAGGTGTTGTGAGCTGTGATGCCACAGCACTCTACCAAGGGCAATAAAGTGAAATGCTGAAACTCTGTCTCTAAAAAAAAAACAAAAACAAAACAAAACTCTATTGCTTTACAGCCTCACCTCACACACTTTGTGCTACTGATGTCTTATGGGTGGGGGTCACTGTGAGGAACTGTATTAAAGGGTCATGGCATTAGGAGGCATTAGGAAGGTTGAGAACCACTGGACTAACATGTCCCTGATTTCACTTCTACTCTTGCCAAGTTTAACAAGAAATTTATAAATGTTGGTTTGTTGCTTTAATTAAAACTCAAAAATTCTTGCCACATAACATAATAAAAACAAGAAACAACAATAATGAACACCACTCAGTATGACCCCACCACATGTCAATGTAAACCCAAATGTGAGACACTGTTATGTCAAGGATATGAAACCTTACTGAGCTGTGTGTGTATTGCTGCCAACGTGAGTCCACAGTGGCAAGTTTGTGAACTTAATTGTCAGACCTTTTATTACTGATTCAATTTCATTACCCCTTGTAGGTCTCTTCAGGTTTTTATATTTATCCTTATTTTAATCTTGGTATGTTGTAAGCATCTATGAATTTATCCACTCTTGGTTTTCCACTTTGTAAATGTTATACTTGTTCATAATAGTCTCTGATGATCTTTTATATTTCTGTTGTAACAAATGTTTTGTCCCTTTTTTCATTTCTGATTTGGTGTATTTTGGTTTTCTCTTTTTTTTTATTTTGGTTATGCAAGCAAGACAGTTATGTCTCTTCAAAAATACTTTTCTTTCTATTGATTCTGTTCTCTTTTTAATAGTCTTTATTTCATTTAGTTATGTTCTGATGTTTACTACTCTTTTCTTCTACTAATTTTGCCATGCTCTGGAGATGGATTGTTAGATTGTTTACTGGAAGTCTTTCTGCTTTTTCAGTGTAGGTGCTTATCACTATAACCTTTCCTCTTCATACTGCTTTTGCTATTTCTCATATGCTTGGGAATGTTGTATTTTGATTTTCATTTAATTCAAGATTTATTTCCTCCTAAATGTCTTCCTTGGGTGGTTATTCAGGAGCATTTTTGTTATTGATTTCTAGTTTTATTCCACTGTGATCTGAGAACATACTTGATATGACTTTAACTTTTTAAAATATTTATTGAGACTAAATTTTATGTTCTAATATATAGTCTGTCCTGGAGAATGTCCCATGTGCTGATGAGAAGAATGGCTATTCTGTAGTTGTTGTATAAAATGTTTCATAAATGCCAGTTAAGTTTATTTGGTCTAATGTGTGATTAAACCAAATGTTTCTAATGTGTGATTAAACCATATGTTTTTATGACTAGATCTGTCTAATGCTGAGAGTGGGCTGTTGAAGTCTCCAATATTATTGTATTGGAGTCAATCTATTCCTTTATGTCTACTTATCCTTGCTGTATTTATGTAGGTGCCCTGATATTAGGGACATATATATTTTGAATTTTAATATCTTCTGGCTGAATTGATTCTTTTATCATTATATAATGATCTTCTTTATCTCTCTTTACTTATTTTAACTTAAAGTCTATTTTATCTGATATAAATACAGCCACTGATGCTCTCTTTTTATTTTTATTTTTTGCATGGAATATCATTTTCTATTCTTTTACTTTGAATCCATATGTGTTCTTACAACTGATATGAGTTACTTGTATACAGCATATAGTTGATCACATTTGAAAACCTCAAAACTATTTCACCCTGTCTTTATCTTTTAAGTGGAAAGTTTAATATGTTTATATGCAAAGTTTTTATTGATATGTGAGGGTTTATTTTTATCATTTTATTAATTGATTTCTGGTTATTTCATATATGCTTTATTATTTTCTTTTTCTTTTTTTTTTTTTTTTTCTTATTGTTTGTCATTGTGCTCTGGTGGTTATCTGTAGTGGTAACATTCTTCTTTATTTGTGCTTTTGCCTAAGTAGTGGGTTTTATATTCTTATGGATTTCCATGATGTCAGATATTGTTTTTTCACTTCCACATATAGGACTCCCTTAAACATTTCTTTAGGGTCAATGTAATGGTGATGAACTCCCTCAACTGTTTCTTGGTTTGGAAATACATTAGTTTTGTTTGTTTGTTTGTTAATGAAAGATTTTTCTGCAAATAGTATTGTTGGCTTACTTTTGCTTTTTCTTTTATCATCTTGAACATATCATCCCATTCTCTCTTCTCCTGTAAAGTATCTGTTGAGAAATTCACTGAAGGTCTGGATGAGGTCCTTTATAAGTGACTAGAAATTTCCCTTCCTATTTTTATTTTTAAAATTCTCTCCTTGTCTTTGACAGCTATTATAGCATTTCCCAAAGAAGACCTTTTTGAATTGTCTGTTTGTATATCTCTGAGTCTCTTATATGTGGATGTTTAATTTAATTTTCTTTCTTAACTTAGGAGGTTTTCACCTATTATTTTGTTAAATTGGTTTTCTAAATTTTTTATTTCTTACTTGATCTTTTGTATCATTGAAAATGCAAATGGCTATGGCTTCAGGCTATCTTATATGTCATGTAGAATTTTCTCATCCCTTTTATTCTATTTTATCTTTGTTTCACCAGGTTATTTCAAAAGATCTTTCTTCAAGTTCTGAGATTTTTTTTCCTCTTAGTTTAGTCTATTATTGAAGATTTTGAATGAATTTTGCATGCTGTTCAATGAATTCTTCAGATTCATAATTTCTGTTTGGCTCTTGTTTATGATACCTACCTTTTTTGGTGAATTTCTCATTCATATCTGAATTGTTTTTCTGTTTTTTTTTTTTTATCATTTTCAGTGTTTCATTGTATCTCATAGAGCTTCTTTAATTTCATTTTGAATTCTTTTTCTATGATTTCATAAACTTCTCTTTGGTTAGAATTTGTTGCTGGAGAATCTGGTGGTGTCAGTGTTACTAGGTGTTGGTGGACAATTCTTGAGATTCTACGTCCTTGCTCAGGATCTAGAAATGGCAGCAGTGAGCTAAAAGGCTGAGTGTGTTGTGTCCATAAGAGGAGTTCAGTGTGGCATGGGTGATGGTAGTAGCAGTGGTGGGCCAACCCTCTGGGTTCCAAGCTGTTCACTTAGTGTTGGTGGTGATGACAATGGGCTGGTGGGCCAGTCCCAATGCCTGTAGGTGGAATATGTGTATGTGGGTGGGGTGGGGGTGTTCCAGCTGTGGTGATAATGGCAAGCTGTGTGGGCCTGACCTCAGACCCTGGGAGGAGCACTAGATGCCAGTGGTCGTGGATTAAGCTAAGTAATCCTCAGGCTATAGACAGTACTCAAGGATTGGTAGAGGATGGAACTGGGTTGAGTAGACTTGTCCTCTTGCTCCTTGGTGGTGTGTGCAGGTGCTGGTTGTAGTGGGCAGGGATGGAATGATGCCCCGGCCCTCAGCAGAATGCTCAGGTGCAATGCAGCTACACTGGAGTTCTACCTCTCGGAGATTGGGGTTATTTTCAATGGTAGCAACCATAGGCCAGCTGCTGGGAGTCATGAGCTTGGCTCATGCGCTGACCTTAGTGGCAGTGGCTCACAGCATTTGGAACTGTGGCAGTGGAGTTTGTCCTCATGGCATGTGAAAAAGCTTGGTTGCCCTCTGCTAGGATTAGGGGTTGCAGCCAGTGTTTCACATCTCAGCTTTGGCAGCCATAGACAGATATTGTCTATGGAACTCTGGAAAAGTGAAGATGTAGGGGCTGATGATCAGGGTGAGATGGTTCGGCTGGGCTCTCCAAATCTTGCCTTGCTGTAGCTGGGGATATGTGCCTGTAAGCTCCATGCAGCAATGCCACTGTGCAGTTTCCAGGAAGCTCCCTCTCCTCAGTACCTGCGAGGGGCTCTGCTGTGGGCAGGATTTCAGGAATCTACATGGAAATGTGACAATGGGGTTGGGAGGCATTCAACCCCATTGTCCCATTCCTGGTCCCATTCAAAGGAGCCTCACTAGGTTCCAGCCAATCCCAGCCAAGCAGGCTGCCTTGCTCCTCTCTCCTTCCTGGGTGTGGGTGTTTTCTGTCATTCTCTGTTGAATTCCAGTGTTCTCTTTTAGATGCTCTATTCCAAGTGTGGTTATCTGATCCCTATTTGGGTTCTTCCTCATGGAAGAGATGAGTATCAGGAATATGTAGTTAGCCACCTTAACTCCCCTTGTCCTGGTCTTTTCCTTCACACCACTTTTAACATGAAAATATATAATGACTTTTAATTTTTTTATATATATTGAAATACTTTATAACATTTCTATTTTAAAATAAATGTCTTCAGTATGAAAATTATAAAATACATCAATGAAACTCTTATTCTAACAAAATGCAACCACGATAGTATTATTTATGTGATATTTCCGTATCCATAGGAGCTAAACAATTAAACTAGCGCAAGATTCACTGTCTTTAGAGAAGTTATCTGCTAAATGACTATGTAATATACATATCTGCATACCTGTAACTATATAAAATATGTTTGCATAAATATTAAAATTTTTTTTAACTTAAAAAAAAAAAAAAAAAAAGAGAGACAAAATAGGCTGGATGAAGTGGCTCACACCTATAATCCCAGAACTTTGGGAGGCTGAAGTGCAAGGATCACTTGAGGCCAGGAGTTGAGTGAAAGTCTATTTAAATACAAGAGAAGTAAATGAAGTAAACATTGTTAAAAATTTAAAAAGAGAAAAAAGAAGCATGGGTGTCATAAGCTGAATATACAGAGCTAATTATGTTTTAAAAAATAATCAATATGCATTCTTTGTGTTTATACCAAACATTAAATAATTTTTACTTGAGAGCCTACTTTTATTATCATTTAACATTTAAAGTTATTTTCAGGTACTTTAGTGTGAGTTTTTCTCTGTATGCTTTTGAATTTCAACAATTGTGTCGAGCTATTTCTTGTTGCAATGTAAATGTATTTTTTCTATATCATTTCTCCCACAAACACAAATTCAATAAAATAATCTTGCATGTTCTTTTTTGTTATAGTTCTAATAATTTCCTTAGAAAATTTCTCACCGTATAATTATTGAGTCAGAGATTTTTTCATTACTATGGCTGTTCAATAGAACTTTCACAGTTGACCACCTCCTTAAGTTGACCTAATTTTCACAGACTAGACATGCACCACATGTGCATATCAGCACAGTAGGCTGAGTTCCTTATGTTGGTCACCTGTATATGTGAACTAGTTTGTTACAGTCCCCTGGTGGTCAACTTACAGAGAGGTTTTACTGTATATGTATGATCACATAAAACAAATCTACTAAACAAATGTAAAAAAATGTTTCTCTTACAGCTATGTTGGAGCCACTAGGGCCATTTTAACTTCAGTGCCTTATGCTAGAATTCATGTATTTTTGTGAGATGATTTAGTTCTTAATCTCTTTTTAAAAAATTTCTGTAAACCAATCATAGCAAGTAGCTTTTTACACTTTATGTGGCAGTTCTAAAGGAGTGTTTTATTTGCTTTCATACCAAGAACTTCTGGCTGTTTTTTGGGTCACTGTGGGAACAGCTCAATTGTTATCAACTTTGCCAAAATGAACAAAATGACCCTTATTGTCATTTTAAGTTAAAAGAGGCACAAATGGAATATGGTTCCTAACATTATCTGAGAGAATGAAGACCAGCATGGTATTACAGCTACTAGAAAACATAATCATTTGGAAATACCGCAGTCTGAGGCAGTCCTGACACTTTCTTTTTTGAGCTGCAATGTTCTAATCTTGAAAAAGAAGGGCTGCAAACTGTGGTGTGTGGCCCAACCTCCATTCCTTACGCCATCTTCACAGCTCACAGTACTTAGCGTCACACCTTCACAACAACTAACTCCTTTATTTGTAAGTTAGTCCTTTCTATTCATGAAAAATTTCTATTTTGAAAGCTTCCTCAAAACCGACGGAAATGTCCACCCAATGGCACTACAACGCGGTCTGGAGGGCAACAAGAAAGACTTCCACATGGAGACATTTGTAGATCAAGGAAATGTTTCTTTCTCTGCATCTTCTCGTCAAGATCCAAATACTCAATTTCTTTACTTGTTTTCCTTGGCAGTTGCTTTCACAGATCACCGACTTTCTGTTGGTCTTCGCTCATCACCCTATACTGATTGGTCAACTTCTGAGTTAAAATATAGTTTCAGAACAGCAATAACCACGGTCCTTTCCTAAGTTGACTGCACTGCCCCAGTCAATCCCACATCATATTGATGGGCTGTGTCCCTGTGTTACAGACGGGGACGCTGCAGTCCATTAAGGAGAAAGACCTGAGCAAAGCCGCACAGCTGGTTATTGACACAGTTAGACCCTGGACCCTAACTACTTTGCACACATTGCTCCAGCTGTGGCAGACTAATGTAGATCACAGGAGGCGTTATTGCTTCCCTATTGGTAAGCACCATATTTAATGAAGATTGTGGAGGCTCTGTCAACACTTCTGACAGCCACATCAAAGTGCAGTCATGAGCACGGTAACGAGCTCGATTTAGCCATTCCACATGTCATACGTGTATCAAAACACCACGTTATGCACTGTAAATACATGCACTTTTTTGTCTATTAAAAAATAAGTAAAGATCAAAATGCCCAGAACAAATTGTTAGCTTATGTGACCATTCAGGCAGCTATTTCTTTTTTCTGAAAGTATTGCCTTGGTGGGTTATCCCACTCCCACTTACAAAGTTAACTTCCATTTAAAAGTAAATGACAGCTTTAACATTTAATACTCTTAAATTCCATCAGTTTATGTCATTCTGTCCAGAAGTATTTAAGTTTTGCTTTTCTACTCCTGTGTATTAGCTGGTAGCCTCCACTCTGCTGTAGATAAGGGCATTTTCTGCTTTCATCCAAATTAGTCATGAATTTGTCAAAAATTACTTGAGTTTTCTGCTAGGTGTAGCAGCTATGATCCATGCTGCTAGCAGAGAGAGAGAGAGAGAGAGAAGGAGAGGGAGAGAGAGAGACACTTATTGAATTATTTTTGAAGCTTCTTTTAGAGGACACAGAACTCCTGTTTGCTTTCCCTCCCAGCGAGACTTGGGGCACCCACGGTTTCAGACTTACAAAGTTGTTCAAAGTCTTTTCTGATATGTAAATTCACACACAGGCTTTCCTGGTCTGACAGCATGTGCTTTTTCATATTATTCTTCTAGATCCAAGATCTTCTTAGTTATATTTGGGGGCATTACCATACTTAAGAGAATATATGTTGAATTTCCTTTGAACATCAACCTCCTTTGAGTATGCATTTTTTTTTCTTGTTTTTAATATTTCACTTTCTTCATTACTTTTAGTTAAGAGTGTTTACCTTACTGGAATCCTCCAATCTGCAATTATCCCACCTTCCTCAGATGTAAGATGTAGAATCCTAATTTGAAGAATAAGAGAATATATAAATTTGTACTTCTTTTTTCCTTCACTAATGTTTTTATGATTTAATAAATAATGTTGATACCTTTAATATATTTACTTCATTAGCACTAGATTTTTGAGCATTCAATGATGTATTTCAATAACTGGCCACATATAACATGAAACCTAATTGCCTTATTCTCATTCTCCAACCACTCCCAGCTATAACGTATCCTCTCCGGTGTGATGATGGGCAGCATTTTAATTTTCTATTGTAACAATAACAACCATTCTGCTTCAGTCTTGCTCTTCACACACAGCAGAGTCTCTGCCGTCCCACACCATCGCACTTTAGTTTTGTTTCTAATCATTTCTCCAGTTGAATAAGCTTGTTCTCCTACATGTTCTTTTAGTGTTACGGGAAAAACTTTTAAAATACTATTTTTTGCATGTTCAGAACTTTTTAAACAGTGTCCCTTAACGTTGAGCAGCACGTCAGTATTTATTGGGGATAGGAAAAAGAGCAAAGTATTTTTCTTGTTCTTTACCTCCGTTCCACACCACACTTCTGATATTAGCCATGTAGAGTTCTGCCCTCCCATCCTCACCAAGGACTTTTCCAGTGGACATCAGCTGGATGTCCTCAAATTTTATTAAATTCTAACACTATCTACCTGAAGATTCCTGGTCAAACCCTGCAGGTTGGGGGCTCAGTACCAAAGATTGCTCCCCACCCCTGACCTTCGGATGCCAGCTATAGCTGGTTGGCAGTTACCTTCTGTGGTCTGGATGTGAATGGATGGATGTGGGAGTTGGCCCCCCTTCTGTCCTGCCCTCTGCAATGTGAGGACACAGTGTCGATTCCCTCCAGAGGACCCAGATTTCAAGGTCTCACCTTGGAAGCAGAAATGCTGGGCCTTGACCTGCTAGCACCTTGATCATGAATTTTCCAGACTCCAGAACCATGAGAGAAGGAAGTAAGGCATCGTTTATAATTCTGATCCACCGGGGGCCCCGTGACCCCATCCTTGGCTTTGATTAACTGGACAGAGCAGCTGGCAGAGCTTAGAGAAACACTTGACTCACATCAACTAGCTCATCACAGAGAACTTCATGACGGACGAAGCCCGATGGAAGAGAGGCACGGGGCGAGCTGTGGGTGAAAGGTGGGAGCATCCACATCCTCTCCGTGTACACTGCCCTCCAGGCACGTCCGTCCATGTACTCAGCCACCTGAATGCCCATCTGAGGCCTTGCTTACAACGCGACATGATGGATGACATTGCTGGCCACTGGTGACCAATCGTCCTTCAACTCCTGTCTTGGCCCCAGAGATTGTAAAGGGGTGAATGGGGCAAGGGCTAAATGTATATTCCACATAATCATAGAATTATAGGAAAGTTCATATTTTCTTTATTTAGAATATTACTACCTTCTCATGCTAAATTTTGCAGTGTAGGTGATGGAGCAACTTGTTTTTTCTCTTTCCTTTTTTGAGATTTTGTTATTGACCTGGCTGAGCAAGACATTCTGTTCTTTTTTCTGAAGCTTAATACGTTGACGGATTTAGGCCTCACGATTGACTCTGCAGTTTGATTATTGCTGGAACAAGGTGTGTCTATTTAACTCATAGATGCAAACCATCTTATATTTTGCACATTTTTCCTCACAGTTTTACTATTATTTTTGCTTCCATTCAGTTGTTCTCACCCTGTTTAGGGGCACTACTGGCCACACAGGGTCTGCTTTGCTTTTTGGGGGCCGTCATCTTCTCCACCTGTGTCTCTTCTGTCTTCCTTATTTTCTTAGCTCTTCTCATCATCCTTCATGTTTTCAGCAGCATCTATTCTGACAGTGACTTTCAATTTCAACTTGGTTTCCATTTCTTCTCTGAACTGAGTAAGCTATATTTCTTCTCCTGCTTCACTGCTGGTCTTCTATATTTTATATTTTTAAAGACTAATAAAGCCCATCATGGATGTTTTTGCTTATTTACTTAATTTTTTTAAGCAGTTTCACTCTGCTGCCCTGGGTAGAGTGCTGTGGCATCACCATAGCTCACAGTAACCGCAAACTCTGGAGCTCAGGTGATCTTGCTTCAGCCTCCCAAGTAGCTGGGGCTACTGGCACCTGCCATCATGTCCTGCCAGGTTCTTCCCTATTTTTCGTAAAGATGGGGACTCACTCCTGCTCAGCCTGGTATTAGACTCCTGAGCTCCAGAGATGCTCCTACATCAGCCTTCCAGAGTGCTAGGATTACAGCCATGAATCATTGCGCCTATAAAATTTAAAATTTCACAATTTTAAAACAAATTTTGAGGTAAAACTTACTTGAAATTTACAAGTCATGGGGTGTGCTTGCTGAGTCTTGCCAAATGCATGTGCCTGAGTGACACAGTCCCTATCACGAGGTACACATTCCCAGCACCCCCAAAAGTCCCTGCGTGTCCCCTCAGTTTGTGTTCTGTCACTCTCAGTGATACCAATAATCTGACTTTTCCCCCTCAAAAATACAAAGCATGATCTTGTTGCAGGAAGACAAGGGTCAAGCTCCTATCACTGCCAACCAAATGCAGAGACACAGGGGGAATTGGGTCCAACAAGCTTTATTATCAGAAGGCCAGGAATTCTGGAGAACAGGGACAGTCATCTCTCAAACACTGAGTTCTGCCTCAGGTACAATTGTAGTGATTTTTATAATGGAACACAAAGGAACAAACAGAAAATTTTAACTTTATTTGAAAGAAAACAACATTAAAGTAGCTTTTACTCTAACAATGCTTAAACAACATAAAACAGCCTTCCCTCTACCAGTGTAACAATAAAAGTGACCTTTAGCAAAATATCAAAAGAATCATCAAAGAAAACAACTTTGAAGTAATCTTTAACAATACAACAACAGTAGAAATAGTAGTAGTAGTAACAGTAGAAATACGTGCTACTACCTCCTCCAAAATCTTCTGAGATAAACAGACATCCTCTCAATCATGGCAGAACCTTCACTAGATATTCAGGGAAGAAAAGTAGGAAAGGGTGTGGGCTGAGCAGGCTGGGCCGGCTGGACGGCTTCAGCTCTCGGACGCCTCCTCCCAAGCCTCTTTTCTGGCTTCAATCTCACTCATATGCAGAATCTGATGAAGGCAAAACTGTAGAAGCAGAGAGCAGAACAGGGGTTGTTGGCTGTGAAATGAGGAAATGGGGATGTTGGCCCAAGAGTGAGACCTTTCAGGTGTAAGACAGAGCACTTCTAGGGATGGAAGGCACAGCCTGTATTGTTCATGTGGGTCTTTATTTCTTCTTTGTTTTCTTACTCATCCATAGAGAGATTTTTTTTCACAAATTCTTTTCATTTGTGTAATTTCTAATCACAATTTGAATTTTTATTTCAATATTTTCTGTTGATATTCTTTTTCAAAATAGTATTTTCTGTTTACCATCTCTCTGTGCTGTAGTAAGTTCACAGCCGTATTATACTTGTTGCTTCAAATACCTTCTTTTTGGTCAAAGATATAAAGGTGCCAACTGTATTCAGATACAGAGAGAATTTCCCAGAAGAGTTTACTACACCGTGTAATCCTGAGCGGCAGTACTCAGATAATGAATGTAAAGTTCTGGGGCAATACATAACATCTGCAAATCCCCCTTGCTTCTTACATCTGGGGACTGTTTAAATGCGTCCTCAATGATACTGACCACTTTTTCAAGCTGAGAGAATGATCAATCCTTAATGTTGGGAATGGAGGCCCTGCTCCTAGAAGCCCTCTGCTGGAAGGTTTACATACAATGCTTTATTTTAGAGATGCCATTTCCTCTGCTCACATAAACTGTAAATGCCTCATCTTCTCTGCTTTTTATTGCTTAATGGCTTTGGCTGCCATGATAAAGGAAATGCCATGTGACCTTGGCTCAAGGCCAGGGCCTGTGCAGTGTCTGGCATTCCATGTCCTGGCCTAGAAAAATCATTTTATTATCTCTTATATCTGGTTAACGTGCAACTATCAACACTTACATGATTAAATTTTTATTGCAGTCATTATTGCTAAAAACTGACAGGTGATAAAAGCCAAGTAGGGATTTATAGATGATCTAAATACATATACATAATCTGTATATCTATCCAGGGTCATGAAATATAAGGTGAGGCTTGAAATTCATACCTCTGTCTGCATCTTACTATCATTGAGTGAAAAAAGAATAGCACATACTATCTCTGCTTTTAAAAAAGGCAAGAGAGGTAAGCTTACCTTAGGTTAAGGATCGAAGAACAGAATGCAGCAATTAACTGCCCTGAGCTCTTAAATCCTGATAAATACTGTGTGTGATAAAGCCAGCATAGAAATCAACACCAGAGGTTCTGGAGTTACACAAACCAAATCTCTCTTCCCCACGGTTCTGACTTCCTGATGCCCTTAGAAGTTGACCTAAACTCTGCCTTCTAGTTGCCTTGTCTTCTGAAGGTTGTTTTAAAGAAAAATGTGATTTAATAGATGTAAATAACACAGAATTGTGTTTAACACATAGAAAATACATCAGTTTTGTCAAGACCTACAAAATTCCAACATGTTAATCTGCTTTGGGGATCATGTCCTCCAGTGTTTGTGTGTGTGCCTATGGACACACACCTGCACCGCACACGGAGAACAAAGCACCTGTTCTTCACATGCAAAGCTGTATCTACAGCAAAGTAACCTCAGTATCAGGAACCTGCACCTGGAGGAAACACAATGAGAACTGATGTGATGTTTCTACATGAACCAAGTTACTCCCCTAGGAGACAGATGAGAGAATGAGGTTTTCTTTACTTGTGGCCTAGTGAATAGTAACTGTCCCACTGTGTCCTGAAAGGGGAGACCTGCCTAAGACTTGTCCTTCAGAGACAGGATATAAAGGACTGTGGACGTCCTGCCTAATCTTCTGGAATGTAAACCTGTGTCTCTAAGAGCTGATAAATCCGAGGCATCTCTGGATTTTATGACCTAGACATGTCTCCAAGACCAAAACTGTCTCCTTTTTATTCTTTTTTAACTGTAAAAAATCATGTTTTATAAACATAATACCTGCACAAGAGTAAAGGTACATGTTAGTGATTAAGATAAGCTCACAGTCAAAAGGTAAATTGTGCAAAAATATAGAATAACGGACTAGAGATTGATAGATACGGGAGAGAAATTTCTATGATAGTGACCCTGTTTACTCATTGAAAGTATGACAATACATTTCCTATTTTAATGGTTACTATAAATATTAACCATATCATGTTCCATAGGAGATTTATGTATAAACATTCGTTAATCATTATGAACATATTAAATTGTCTACTATTTCACAGCATAAACTCCACTCGCCATCATGTAAAAGTTTTCTTTCAAGACAAAAACATAATCCACTTATTAGCAAGCAATGCTTAGTAGTAATGAAAACTTAATATGTGACACCACAGAAAAATTATCCGTAAGAATTGCAAAATTTTAAATCTAATTTTATTTGAGATAATTTCATGTTTACATGGACATTAAGATCTAAATAGATATTTTCCTTTTGAACATAAAATAGAGAAAGCACATGACTATTTAAAAAAGAAAATGAATAAAAGGATTATAAGTAATGTGGTAGCTTCATTTAAAAATTGCGATTAATTATTTTATTTATTTAAAGATATTAAGGAGGTATAAATGTTTTTGTCACAGAGATGCCTTGTATAATGCTGACGTCAGGGCTTTTACTGTACCTATCACCAGAACAGTGTCCACTGTACCTGATAGTAAGTTTCTATCCCTCGCCCTCCTCTGAGCCATCCCCCTCCTCTGTCCCCAATGTCCCTTCTGTCTTTGTGCCCGTGTGTGCCCGTCATTTAGCTGTCACTTATTTGTGAGGACATGTGACGCTTGTTTTTCCATTGCTGACATACTTCACCTGGGATAATGGTCTTCAGGTTCATCCAGTTGAGGTGAATGACACTGTCTCGTTCCTTATCCGTGGGCCACATTATCCACGTCCACTGTGCGCTGTGGGCACTTAGCTTGACTCCAGATCTTCTCAGTTGTGATTTGTGCTAAAATATACCCTCAAGTGCAAGTGTCCTTTTCATAAAATGAGTCTTTTTTCTTTGGTAGATATCCAGGACTGGGATTACTGGATGAAACAGCAGGTCCACTTTTAGTTCTTTGAGGAATCTCCATACTCTTTTTTATAGCCGTTGACCGAATCTTCAGTCCCACCCACAATGTATTAAGTAGACTTTCCTTTCTGCATCTACACCAGCATCTATCATTTTCTAAATTTTGTTGTTGCTATTCAGTGTTTTGTTCCTGTGATTCAAAATTTTGGTTTTGTTTTTTTTTTGTTTGTTTGTTTTTTTGAGACAGAGTCTCACTTTGTTGCCCTGGGTAGAGTGCTGTGGCATCACAGCTCATAGCAACCTCCAACTCCTGGGCTTGGGCGATTCTCTTGCCTCAGTCTCCTGAGTAGCTGGGACTACAGGCACTGGTTTTTCATTTTTTAATTTCAGAATATTGTGGTGGTAAACACATTTTGGTCATATAATCTGCTTTTGTACATTTTAAGTGTGCCCTTCACTAAGAATGCGTGCATTGCACCACTTAAGTCTGAATTTCTCCTCCCCTTCTTCCCTGTCCCACCTACTTGATTTCTATTGAGTTTTATATGCGCACATAAGTATTGATCAACCAGTTTCAACTTAGTATTAAGCATATGTCATTTTTGTTTTTCAATTCTTGTGATATTTCACTTAAAAGAGTGGTCTCAAGTTCCATCTAGGTTGTTATAAAAGATACTATTATTAGGTCATTTCAAAAGTTTTGTCCGTTTTTATGAGTCTACTTTAAACTGTAATATCTCAGTGAATATTTATTCAATTTAATCGAAATAAGTGCCATTTGAATCAGTGCACTTTTGCCAACATAACACAAGTCGATTA
>CAUYPK010123150.1:0-14465 GCA_963574355.1 Loris lydekkerianus | reverse complement strand
TAAAACATTTCAAAATAATATTTGGCTTTTTATTAAAAATTTTTTTTTAACAAATTTATCATTTTTTTGGTTTTTTTTTTTTTATTTTTTTTTATTTTTAAAATAAAAAAAAATTTTTTTTTTTTTTTTTTTTTTTTTTTTTTTTTTTTTTTTTTATTTTTTTTTTTTTTTTTTTTTTTTTTTTTTAAGACAAAGTTTTACTCTGTCACCCCCAGTAGAGTTCTGTGGCATCACGGCTCACAGCAACCTTGAACTCTTGGGCTCAAGCAGTCCTCTTGCTTCAGTTTTTCATTTTTAGAGACAGGGTCTTGCTCTTGCTCAAGGTGGTCTTGAACTCATGAGCTTAAGCAGTCCATGTGCCTCTGCCTCCCAGAGTGCTAGAATTATAGGCGTGAGCCAACATGCCCAGCCTAATTCTTTACAGTATTTTGAAATGAAAACTTTTTTTATTTTCTGATATTACCACAAGCAATTGTATAAAATTGCCTCAGTTTTAACTTACAGACCATTTTATTTTTTTCACAGTCTTTAACATACACATCATATCTAGATTTAATTGGAAGTCATGGTGATGTTATACCCTGAGCAGTAATAACAGAGTTCCTCTAAAAGAGTCTCATTCTCTGTAACAAACATGAATCAGTCTTCACTTTGTAAAAGAGTCTCATTCTCTGTAACAAACATGAATCAGCCCTCACTTTGGTATTTTTTTATTATGCCATCTCTACAGTATTGTTTCATATATAGACAACTGTTCATGAAGATGAGAATAGAGTGTTGGTTAAAAGGGATCTTTAGCTTTTATACTTGAACAGTAATTGCACTTTTTAAAAGTTGATTTCACAAAAGTAATTTTTTAAAACTAAAGTTGTGAAATACAACCATGATTATATCAATTTTGAATGTCATTAGGTATTTTTGAAGATTGACAATGATTTGTCTAAATAGCAGGAATAGATTTTAATGAAAAGAAACATTACAATTTACCAAAACTTAAATATCTAAATTAATATTGTCATTTCATAGTCTCTTCCTTTTATTTTTTTTTTCTCTGAGACAGTCTCACTATGTCACCATCGGTAGAGTGCTGAGGCGTCACAGCTCACAGTCCCACCTCAAACTCTTGGGCTTAAGCAATTCTTTTGCCTCAGCTTCCCAAGTAGTTAGGACTATAGGTGCCCGCCACAACACTAGGCTATTTTTCTTTTCTTTCTTTTTTTTTTTTTTTTTTTTTTTTGAGACAGAGTCTCAGTATGTCACCCTCAGTAGAGTGCTGTGATATCACAGCTCACAGCAACTTCAAACTCTGGGGCTTAAGCAGTTCTTTTGCCTCAGCCTCCCAAGTAGCTGGGACTACAGGTGCCTGCCACTATGCCCAGCTATTTTCTGTTGCAGTTGTCATTGTTGTTTAGCTGGCTCGGGCCGGATCTGAACTTGCCAGCCTTGGTGCTATGGGTGCCCACCCAACACCCAGCTATTTTTAGAGATGGGGTCTCACTCTTACTCAGGTGGGTCTCAAACCAGTGAGCTTAGGCAATCCATCTGCCTCAGCCTCCCAGAGTGCTAGGATTATTGGCATGAGTTACCTTGCCCAGCACCATAGTCTCTTCTTAAATAGGTTTTGTGCTAAGTCCAGTTTTGCCAACATATCTAATATTTTGTTGACCTTTTTTTAAAAAATATAGTTTTCAAATTTCATATATTACCTACATAAGAAATCCCATTTAAGTGTTCATAAAACATTATTTTTTGTCTAAGCTGTTGTTTTTCTTTGTGATTTCTTTGTCTTTATTTATTTGGCCCATACTTCATTTCTTAAATTTTCTGCTGTTTTCTGTATGTAGCTTTGGACTCAACAGAGAATTTGAAAATTTTGCCTCTACATTGGGTTTTTCTTTGGATCTCTGTCTCACCTAAGACTGGCTAAGCTTATCAAGTGAGATAAAGTACCTGAGAGTGAACCTGAATCTGAAATCTTAGAAGGATGTTTTTACTAATTGTATGTGAGCAAGTAGATATAGTTTGTTCTCTGTAAATTCATTTTTCCCTCTGTCATGAGGGGTAGAAATAATAAGATAGGTATGAGTGACTGAGTTAACGTCTGACAAAATCATTAATCAAATCAAAGTAAGTCCCTCTTTCCTTTCTGATTTGAATTGTCTTTTTTTCCTTAGTCTAGCTAAGGTTTTTCAATTTCATTTACCTTTTCAAAAACCAACTCTCAGATTTGTTGATCTTTTGAATTTTTCTAATCTTTATTTTATTTTTCTGCTCTGACCTTTCTTATTTCCTTCCTTCTGCTAACATGGAGCTTAGTTTATTCTTCTACTAATTATTGAGGCATAATGTTAAGTTGTTTGTTTCAGATCTTTTTTGATTTAGGTATTTAGTGCTGTGAACTTCCCCCTTTTGAAATGTTTTTGCTGCATCCCATAGGTTTTGGTATGTTGTATTTCCATTTTCATTTGTCTCCAGTGCTTTGATATTGGACACATACATGTTTATAATTTTTATCTCCTCTTGATAAATTAACTCTTTTAATATAATGACTATCTTTTCACAATTTTTATCCTAAATTCTATTTTGTCTAAAGTAAGTATAGGCCAGGCATGAGCTAGGTCAGGTGTGGTACTCACACCTGTAATCCCAGCATTCCTGGAGGCTGAGGCAGGTGGATAACCTGAGCTCAGGAGTTCAAAACTAGCCTGACCAAGAGCAAGAGCAAGACCCCATCTCTAGTAAAAATAGAAAAACCAGCTGTACATTGTGGTGAGTGCTTGTAGTCCCAGATAGTTGGGAGGCTGGGGCAAGAGGATCACTCAAACCTAGGACTTTGAGATTGCTGTGAGTTATGATGCCATGGCACTCTACTCAGGATGACAGAGTGAGACTCTAAATAAATAAATAAATAAATAAATGTAATTATACCTACCCCTGCTTGCATGAAATATTTTTTTCAGTCTATGTGTGTCCTTTAAGGTGAGTCTCTTATAGGCAGCATAAAATTGCATCTTGTTTTCTTTATCAATTGAACCTTTTGATTAGAAAATTTAATCCATAGCTCCCTGCCACATACACCATAGCTCCCGGCCACATACACCCAGGCTGGCAGGTTCCCAGGCCAGCTAAACAATAATGACAACTGCAACAACAACAAAAAAAAATAGCTGGACATTGTGGCTATAGTCTCAGCTACTTGGGAAACTGAGGCAAGAGAATTGCTTAAGCCCAAGAGTTGGAGGTTGCTGTGAGCTGTGAAACTACAGCACTCTACCGGGGGCGGCATAGTGAGACTCTGTCTCCAAAAAAAAAAGAAAAAGAAAATTTAATCCATTTACATTAAAAGTAATTATTGAAGAGGACTTATTTATTTATTTATTTATTTATTTTTTGAGACAGAGCTGCAACCTGTCCCCCTGGGTAAAGTGCTGTGGCATCACAGCTCACCGCAACCTCCAACTCCTGGGCTCAAGATATTCTCCTGCCTCTGCCTCCCAAGTAGCTGGAACTACAGGCACCCATCACAATGCCCCGCTATTTTTTGGTTGCAGCCATCGTTGTTTGGCGGGCCCGGGCTGGATTCCAACCCGCCAGCTCATGTGTATGTGGCTGGCCCCTTAGCTGCTTGAGGCACAGGCACCTAGCCTAAGGAGGACTTACTAAGGCTGTTTTGTCCATTGTTTTCTGGTTATTTGTAGATCCTTTGTTCTTTTGTTCCTTTCTTTCTTGCTTTCTTCCTTTGTGACTTAATGGCTTTCTGTGATAATACCGTTTGGATTTTTTTTTTTTTTTAATCTTTTGTTGCTTCTATTGTAGGCTTTTACTTTGGGGTTACCGTGCAGGTTACATAATACATCTTATACTTACAATAGGCCATTTTAATTTGATAATGACTTAATTGTAATCATTTATACAAATTCTACATTTTCCCCCATTTTATATATTTTTGATGTCACACTTCACATCTTTTTGTAATTTGTATTCCTTAATAAATTATTGTACCTTTAGATAGTTTTGAGTAGTTAGGGCTTTCAGTTTTTAGCTACATTCATAACTGATTTACCCAATGCTATTACAGTATTTGAGAGTTTTGGATTCAATAATGTATAGTTATCCCCTCATTATCTGTGGGGATTAGCTCCAAGATTCCCCAAGGATCTCAAAATCCACAGATATTTAAGTCCCTTGTGTAAAATGAGGTGGCATTTGTATATGCCCTATCCACATCCTCCTGTATACTTGAAATCATCCCCTTCCCCATTTTGGGGAACCAGACATTTAAGGAAACCTTTGTAAACTTACTTGTTGACCACAGGGACAGTAGAACAAAAACTGTAGTAACCGCACACAACAAGGACAACAATGAATTTACACTTTTCAGAAATAGTATGGCAAAATCATAGATGGATTGTTCCAGCCCTCAACAAGTAATATCCAAAATTCCTGGTGAGTGGAAGAATTAGATTTTAAATTTAGCACAGATCATACTCAAAATACCTAGTTCTCAGCAAAAAAAATTACAAAACATAACAAACACCAAGCCTTCTCAAATACTACCAAAATTTTGAAGAGGAAGAAACACTTCCTAACTCATTCTAGCAGGCCAGAATTACCTTGATGGCAAAGCCAAATAAAGGCATTACAAGAAAAGAAAACTATAGATTAATGCCTCCTATGAATGATATAAAATCCTCAACAAAACAAACAAAAAAACAGATTCAGTAACTTATTAAAAATAATAATATAACATGACCAAGCAGAACTTGTTCCTGGAATGCAGTGGTGGTTTCTGGCCTGTTGAATAACTGCATTCAAATCTATCTACTTTTCACTTTCATTTTACTTGCCTTTGGTTATCCAGTCACTACATGTTATTCAATGGTCAAGTGAAAGTTCTCCCTGATAACACCAAAAGCCAATATCATATGTAATAGTGTCACAAGTATAAGCAAGTTGATTTGTGGAATACAAAGGAACCCAGAAACTGCCTCTCATGGAAATTATGGAATTTTGGTATATGATCATATGTTATTTTCTTAGGGGCTGCTATTAACCAATTACCACAAAACAACAGAAGTTTATTCTCTCACAGTTCTAGAGGCCAGACATCTGAAATCAAAATGTTAACAAGTTTTATGGTCCCTCCAGAGGTTATAAGGGAGATTCTTTGTCTCTTTCATCTTTGAGTGGCTCCAGGTATTCCTTCACTTATGACCAAATCATTCCAATCTCTTCCCCAGTGTTTCATTTCCTCTTCCTCCCCTCTGTCTCTTTTCTGTGTCTCTTTTAAAGACACTTGCCGTTGAATTCATGAGCCACCCATATAATCCAGGATGATCTCATCTTGAGATTTTTAATTTCATCTGCAAAGCTCCATTTTCCAAATAAGGTCACATTTGTAGGTTTCAGAGATTAGGATATGGGTATATCTTTTGGGTAACCACCATTTAATCATTATGGAGGCAGTGAGCAGGGAAAGGAAAGACAGTTGAATCAGTGGAGTAAGAAGAAGTTGTTTATTTGGCAAAAGAAATTAAATTCTTCCTACAATACACAAAAATCAACTGCATGTGAATGAATTTTTTTTTTTTTTTAGACACAGAGTCTCACTTTGTCGCTCTCAGTAGAGTGCTCTGGCATCACAGCTCACAGCAACCTCCAGCTCTTGGGCTTAGGCGATTCTCTTGCCTCAGCCTCCTGAGTAGCTGGGACTACAGGTGCCTGCCACAATGCCTGGCTATTTTGAATTTTTTTTTTTTTTTTTTTTTTTGTGACAGAGTCTCATTATGTTGCCTTTGGTAGATTGCTGTGGTGTCATGGCTCACAGCAACCTCAAACTCTTGGGCTTAAGCTATTCTCTTGCCTCAGCCTCCCAGGTAGCTGGGACCACAGGCACCCACTACAACCACAATAGTGAATGAAATATTTTAATGCTAAAAATAAAACTTTAAAACTCTTATTAAAAAGTACAGTTAGATATCTTTTAGACATTGATGTAGGGAAATATCTCTTAAAACATACAAAGTTGATTTAAAAAGAAAGAATCGATGTATTTGGTCATTTAAAATGGTTCTTCATTAAATGAAATCTTTGGAAGAGAAAAAAAGATGACTTACTAAATTAGGAAAAGACATTTGCTATACATATCTTTAGTCTAAGACCGAGCTTGAAGGATCAACACTTATAGTCTTGCAGCAGATGGAAAAGAGAAATTGAAAAATCATGTAACACTCTTACAGGTTATGCTCTGAACTGGCACGTACCACTTTCACATTTCATTGCCCATAGCAGTCAGATTACCAAACCTGATACCAGTGGGTAGGAAGTTTAATCCTCCCCTAGGGAGGGGCCTAGAAAGTAATTTTTTAAAAAAGTGTTATAATATCACAACCTACCACAACAACCAACTCAATAACTCAATATGAGCCCAGCATGGACCAGTGGTGAGCATGTGTATAACCTAGGGGTTGTGATTAATATAATTATATGCACCTGAGTTAAAATGTCAACCAAAACCAAAAACACAGTTTGTAGACATGGATCTGGTGTCTGCATTTCTTTTCATAAGAATTGCATTCCTTATAATTCTCAAGTCCAGACAATATCCTAATATTTGACTGAATGTCTTCAAAAAGAAATAGCTCTGAAAAATAAGAAAAAAATCTACTTAATGATGATTAAAATATAATGTCTGTGAAGTAAACATCAAAGTTTTCTGATATTTTGATGGAAGTATGCAGTTGTCCTATGATTTTCAAAAGATGAGTTGGGAGTCTCCATTCCTATATGGACTCTGCCATAAGGAATTAGTAGGAAAGGTGTATAGGACTTTTCTAGTGTCAGGAGGATAGGTTCATGATTTATTTAATTATGCTGGAATGGCCCTTCTCTTAGGATTTAGTATAATTGGCTTCACAGTTTCCTAAAGGCAACCCGAGTTTTGGTTAATTTTGTTTATGGGGAAATATGATTATTACAAGACTTATAGACCAAAGAGTCAGGGAAAGTGGTGCAAGAAGTAAGAAAATCCAAAGTCCTATTGATTCCCTACTGGATCTGGTGAAAAGCCCTTTCACCAGACGTTGAATGGCAATAGTATGTGCTGGAGCAAACTGATGTGTGGAAGGGAGGGGCCAAGGTCCTAGAATGGAAGATTATTTCCCACTCAGAAATGTGGGAAGGGGGAGATAAAGCAAGGAGAAGAAAGAAGAAATGAGAGAAGGGTCAGAGCTACTTTAAGATTTCTGTAAACTTTAGAGACTGAAGGCCTCAACAATGAAATTTGCCTCATCAATTGCCTTTTCATTCCATAAAAGATTTTTCTGTAGCATAAGATGCTGTTTGGTAGCATTTTATGCATAGTATAACTCTTAAAATTGGAGTCAATCTTCTCAAACCCTATAGCTTTATCAATGAAGTTTATGTAATATTCTATTTAATAAATCCTTTGTTGTCATTTCGTCAGTGTCCATACATTTTACCAAGTGTAGATTCCATGCAAGAAATCACTTTCTTTGCTTATCCATAAGAAGCAGTTCCTTATCCATTCAAGTTTTTTTTTTTGAGACAGAGTCTCACTATGTCACCCTTGGTAGAGTGCTGTGGCATCACAGCTCACAGCTACCTCAAACTCTTGGGCTTACACGATTCTCTTGCCTCAGCCTCCAAAGTAGCTGTGTCTACAGGTGCCCACAACACCACCGTGCTGTTTTTTTTGGCTGTTGTTGTTGCAGTTGTCATTGTTGTTTAGCCGGCCCATGCTAGGCTCAAACCTACCAGTCTTGGTATATGTGGCCGGCACCCTCCATTCAAGTTTCATCATGAGAATGCAGCAATTCAGTCACATCTTCAGGCTCTACTTCTAATTCCACAGGGTGTCCCAAAGGTTACCCATAAGTTGCCATTACATAGGGAAAATGGCAAATCACAACTAAATTACCAATGTACGAAGAGTTGTATTATGGTACCTTTTTGCCTTTTGTGGTTTTTTTCTTAATAAAAAAATTGTATTTGCTTAGAAGCATTCAGAATGTCAACAGAACAGCTGAAACTTATTTTTTGCAATTACAGAGGTATTCAGTTAACAGAACAACAATTATTTCGTATAAGTTGCATCAGAGAAAACTGAAAATGAAGAAACTACCACTCCCATATATAACTAATTTGTGCTGTGCACCAACAAGAACCTGCTTTAAATTTCCACGCCAATTTACAACCCCCATACTGTACCAGGCAAGGTTAGTGGCTGTTGAAAATACCACCAGGACAGGGCCATCTAAAGACACATTTTGTAGTGTGTTAACTATGCAAAAAAAGACACTGTACGGTTTAAAAACAAATCTTACACAGCATTACATTTCAATTTTTTTCTTTAAAAGGAGTGAGGTTGTGTACAGGGAGGTTAAATGCTTTATAAACAAGGAAAAAAAACTGGGCTAGAACCAACTTACTCATCATCTCCTTCCTCCTCTTTCTCCTCTTCATCTTCCTCCTCTTCTTTTTCTTGCCTTTTTCAGCCTTGACGACTCCCTTTTTCACTGCATCAGGCTTTCCTTAGCTCAGTATGCAGCAATATCCTTTTTGAATTTTTCCTTCAGCTTTGCAGCCTTCTTTTCATCAGGCTGCTTGTCATCCACAGCAGTGTTATTCCACATCTGTCCCATATCTCTCTTTGCAAAATCACCAATGGATAGGCCAAGATGTTCTCCTTTGATTTTTGGGCGATACTCAGAACAGAACAAGAAAAAGGCCAAAGGAGGCCTCTTGGGTGCATTGGGATCCTTGAACTTCTTTTTTGTTTCCCCTTTAGGAGGGATATAGATTTTCATTTATCTTTCATAACGGGCCTTGTCCACCTTTGCCATATCTTCAAATTTTCCTTTCCCTTTAGCAGACACGGTCTTCCACCTCTCCGAGCACTCCTTAGAAAACTCTGAGAAGTTGACTGAAGCATCTGGGTGCTTCTTCTTGTGCTTCTCCCGACAAGTTTGCACAAAGAATGCATATGATGACATTTTGCCTCTCGGCTTCTTAGGATCTCCTTTGCCCACGTTTAGTTATTTTTCCTTAGCGAGGCTCAGAGTTGCTCAGTGCCCGTCCGGCTCTCACTTGCCCCAGCGCTGTCTCTGTGGAGCTCAATGTACTGCAATGGCTGTGAGAGCAGGAGCCAGAGCTCCTTTAAGTCTTTGCTCAAATTGTACTTTGTCCCTTGTACACTCTGGCACACCCAATTTACCTGTTTCCTGACTTAAATATGTTTTTCTGTTTGGGTTTTGTCACTGTCTCATATACTATATTATGTATGTATGTGTGTGTATATATATATATATGTAGAGATATATATATTTATTTGTTTTTTGAGAAAGAGTCTCATTATGTCACCCTTGTGTGCTATGACGTCACAGCTCACAGCAACCTCCAGCTCCTGGGTTTAGGTAATTCTTTTGCCTCAGCCTCCTGAATAGCTTGGACTACAGGAGCCCCCAGCAAAGCCCAGCTATTTTTTGTTACAATTAGGCCAGGAGCAGGCTCGACCCGCCACCCTCGGTATATGGGGCCAGTGCCTTATTCACTGAGCCACAGGCATCGCCCTGTATATATATTTTTAATTATTGTCTGTACTTCTAGGGGAGGAATTTTTTTTTTTTTTTTTTAAGGCAGAGTCTCACTATGTCTCCTTTGGTAGAGTGCTGTGGCATCATAGCTCATAGCAACCTCAAACTCCTGGGCTTAAGGGATTCTCTTGCCTCAGCCTCCCAAGTAGGTGGGACTACAGGCCCCTGCCACAATGCCTGGCTATTTTTTTTGTTGCAGTTGTCATTGTTGTTTTAGCTGACCTGGGCCAGGTTCGAACCACCAGCTTCGCTGTATGTGGCTGGCACCCTACCCACACCCACAAGTGTGTATTACTGAAGTTTAAGGCTTAAATAATGTTACTTAATTTTCCCTGCTTTAAAAAATATTTTTATTTGAATAGGATTATACTGGATGTATTTCTCTCCAACTTGATGCTTTTGCTTATCTTTTTTTTTTTTGTTTTTTGAGACAGAGTCTTATTCTGTTACCCAGGCTAGAGTACCATGGCATCAGCCTAGCTCACAGCAACCTCAGACTCCTGGGTTCAAGTGACCTTCCTGCCTCAGCCTCCAAGTAGCTAGGATTACAGGTACCTATCCCCCACCATGACTCCTGACTAATTTTTCTATTTTTAGTAGAGACATGGTCTCACTTTGCTCAGGCTGTTCTTGAGCTCCTGGGCTCAAGCAGTCCTCTTGTGTTGGCTTCCCAGAGTGCTAGGATTACAGGTGTGAGGTATCACACCCCATGACTTAGCTTGATCTGTGTTGGTGCATTTAATTAAAATAAGTCATATTTTCTGCTGTACGCTACCTTAAGGTATGAATTTACTAGGTTTTGCCTGTTCTGCACTTACCGTATACTTGGGTTATTTTTGGTTCTTGCTGTAACAGTGAGTACTGCATTGAGTGCTAATGTACATGTCTCCTGGTGCATTTATGTATTAGCTTCTCTTGTGCATTAGGATGAATGTTTTGTTGAAAGTAGGACTGAGTAGTAGCTTTTGTACCTGATTGTTATTAACTAGGGAGTAGTTGTTTTTCAAAGTGATCCTATGCAGTTACAATTCTAGCAATATGAGAATTTCTACAGCCTGAGTATTGTGCATATAAGATAATATCTTTTGTTTCTTAGTTTTAAAATTGACATAAATTACATACAGTAAAATTTACCCTTTTTAGTATGACTGTACGGTTTTGTGTTTTTTAAAATTTGTTTGAGGACTGGGTGCAGTGGCTCATGCCTGTAATCCTAGCACTCTGAGAGGCCAAGGTGGGTGGATTGCTTGAGTTCACGAGTTCGAGACCAGCCTGAGCAAAAAATGAGACTCTGTCTCTACTAAAAAGAAAAACTGAGGCAAGAAGATCACTTGAGCCCAAGAGTTGGAGATTGCTGTGAGCTATGACAGCCACAGCATTGTACCCAGGGTGACAACTTGAGACTCTTTCTAAAAAAAAAAAAAAAAATTAAAAAATTTGTTTGAGGCCGGTATAGTGGCTGTAATCTGAACACTCTGTGAGGCTGAGGTGGGTGGACTGCTTGAGATCAGGAGTTTGAGAACAGTCTGAGTAATAATGAGACCCTGTCTCTACTAAAAATGGAAAAAAACAAACACACATAAAAACCTAGACAGACGTTGTGTTGGGCACCTGTAGTCCCAGCTACTTGAAAGGCAGACGGAAGAGGATTGCTTGAGCCCAAGTTTGAATTGCTGTGGGCTATAATGACGTCATGGTACTCTACCCAGGGTGACAGAGGGAGACTCTCTCTCTCTTTTTTTTTTTTAGTTGTTGGAGATTCATTGAGGGTATAAGAAACCAAGTTACACTGATTGCATTTGTTAGGTAAAGTCCCTCTTATGATCCTGTCTTGCCCCGAAAAGGTGTGCCACACACCAAAGCCCCACCCCCCTCCCTCCTTCCTTCTCTCTGCTCTTCCTTTCCCTACCCCTCCTTCCTCCTTTCTGTCTCTGCTGTCCCTGTCTCCCACCCCTACCATGTCCTTAATTGTCATATCAAAATTGGGTACATAGGATTCATGCTTCTCTATTCTTATAATGCTTTACTAAGAATAATGTGTTCCAGGTTAATACAAAGGATGTAAAGTCTCCCTTTTTAATGGCTGAATAGTATTCCATGGTGTACATATACCACAGCTTGTTAATTCATTCCTGGGATGGTGGGCATTTAGGCTGTTTCCAAATTTTGGCAATTGTAAATTGAGCTGCAATAAACAGTCTAGTCCAAGTGTCCTTAGGATAAAAGGATTTTTTTTTCTTCTGGGTAGATGTCCAGTAATGGGATTGCAGGATCAAATGGGAGGTCTAGCTTGAGTGCTTTGAGGTTTCACCATACTTCCTTCCAGAAAGTTTGTACTAGTTTGCAGTCCCAGCAGCAGGGTAAAAGTGTTCCCTTCTTTCCACATCCATGCCAGCATCTGCAGTTTTGAGATTTTGTGATGTGGGCCATTCTCACTGGGGTTAGATGGTATCTCAGGGTTTTTTTGATTTGCATTTTTCTAATATATAGGGATGATAAACACTTTTTCATATGTTTGTTATTCATTCGTCTGTCTTCTTCAGAGAAGGTTCTATTCATGTCTCTTGTCCATTGATATATGAGATTGTTGGCTTTTTTCATGTGGATTAATTTGAGTTCTTTATAGATCCTAGTTATCAAGCTTTTGTCTGATTCAAAATATGCAAATATCCTTTCCCATTGTGTAGGTTGTTTGTTTCTTTTAGTTTTGTCTCCTTAGCTGTACAGAAGTTTTTCAGTTTAATGAAGTCCCATTTGTTTATTTTTGTTGTTGTTGCAATTACCATGGCAGTCTTCTTCATGAAATCTTTCCCTAGGCCAATATCTTCCAGTGCTTTTCCTATGCTTTCTCTGAGGATTTTTATTGTTTCATGCCTTAAATTTAAGTCCTTTATCCATCTTGAATCAATTTTTGTGAGTGGGGAAAGGTGTGGGTCCAGTTTCAGTCTTTTACATGGGGGATATCCAGTTCTCCCAGCACCATTTGTTGAATAGGGACTCTTTCCCCCAAGGTATGTTCTTGTTTGGTTTACCGAAGATTAGGTGGTTGTAAGATGTTTGTTTCATTTCTTGGTCTTCAATTCTATTCCAAGTGTCTAGGTCTCTATTTTTGTGCCAGTACCATGCTGTCTTGACCACTATGGCTTTTTACTACAGCCTAAAATCTCATATGCTGATGCCCCCCAGTTTTATTTTTATTACTAAGAACTGCCTTAGCTATATGTTTTTGTTTTGTTTTTTTTCTGGTTCCATACAAAACACAGAATCATTTTTTCCAAATCTCAAAAGTACGATGTTGTTATTTTTATAGGAATGGCATTGAATAGGTAGATAGCTTTGGGAAGTAAAGACATTTTAACAATGTTGATTCTTCCCATCCATGAGCATAGTGTGTTCTTCCATTTGTTAATATCCTCTGCTATTCCCTTTCTGAGGATTTCATAGTTTTCTTTATAGAGGTCCTTCACCTCCTTTGTTAGATATATTCCTAGGTATTTCATTTTCTTTGAAACTATGATGAAGGGAGTTGTGTTCTTAATTAGCTTCTTCTCTTGACTGTTATTGGTGTATACAAAGGCTACTGACATGTGGACATTGATTTTATATCCTGAAACATTACTGTATTTTTTGATGACTTCTAGGAGTCTTGTGGTTGAGACTTTGGGATTCTCTAAGTATAAGATCATGTCATCAGCAAAGAGGGAGAGTTTGATCTCCTCTGCTCCCATTTGGATTCCCTTTATTTCCTTGTCTTGCCTAATTGTATTGGCTAGAACTTCCAGCACAATGTTGAATAGTAAAGGTGCCAGAGGACAACCTTGTCTGGTTCCAGTTTTAAGAGGAAAAGCTTTCAGTTTTACTCCTCAGTAAAATATTAGCTGTGGGTTTGTCATAGATAGCTTCAATCAGTTTAGAAATGTGCCACCTATGCCTATACTCTTCAGTGTTCTAATTAGAAAAGGATGCTGGTTTTTATCAAATACTTTTTCTGCGTCTGTTGAGAGGATCATATGATCTTTATTTTTGCCTCTATTAATATGGCGGATAACATTTATGGACTTGTGTGTATTAAACCAGCCTTGCATCCCTGGGATGAAACCTACTTGGTCATGATGTATGACTTATTTGATGATAAGCGGTAATCATTGGCTAGGATTTTGTTGAGAATTTTTCATCTATATTCATGAGTAATATTTGTCTGAAATTCTCATTTTTGGTTGAGTCTTTTCCTGGTTTTGGTATCAGAGTGATGTTTGCTTCACAGAATGTGTTGGGGAAGATTCCTTCTTCCTCAATTTTTTGGAATAATTTCTGCAGTACAGGAATAAGCTTTTCCTTGAAGGTTTGATAGAATTCTGGTGTAAAGCAATCTGGACAAGAACATTTTTTGGTTGAAAGCTTTTTTATTGTTTCTTTAATCTCAGTGCTTGAAATTGGTCTGTTTAGGAGCTCTATTTCTTACTGGCTAAGTCTAGGGAGAGGGTGTGATTCCAAATATTGATCCATTTCCTTCACATTGTCAAATTTCTGGGCATAGAGTTTCTGGTAGTATTCAGAGATGATCTCTTGTATCTCTGTGAGATCAGTTGTTATTTGCCCTTTATCATTTCTAGTTGAGGTTAGCAGATATTTTACTTTTCTATTTCTCATTAGTCTGGCCAATGGTTTATCTATTTTATTTATTTTTTCAAAAAACCAACTCATTGGTTTATTAATTTTGTGAATGATTCTTTTGTTTTCAATTTCATTGATCTCTGATTTGATTTTGGATATTTCTTTTCTTCTACTGAGTTTAGGCTTAGATTGTTCTTTTTCCAATTCCGTAAGATGGTTTCTGAGTTGTTGATGCAC
>CAUYPK010123148.1:0-29801 GCA_963574355.1 Loris lydekkerianus | reverse complement strand
AGACATCTATTTCTCTGCTTTTGTGCCAGTACCATGCTGTTTTGATCACTATCGATTTATAGTAGAGTCTCAGGTCTGGTAGCGTGATTCCTCCTGCTTTGTTTTTATTGCTGAGTAATGTTTTGGCTATTCGAGGTTTTTAAAAAGATAAATCTTGTCTTCATTAAGCTTACAGTTCGATAGGACTGAAAGCATAATAATGATTATACATTACAGCACCTTGGCATTAATGTAAAGTTTTGAGTATAACAATCTCTGATTGAATGCTCTCCATCTTCTCTTTCTCCTATGGCATGGTGTCTGATTGTCACTTTAAAAATTATAGGAAATATTATTGAGAAGTAATGGGATGGGGCATAACAAGCGTGGCTTCTCCCTGATCAGCTGGAGATAGCTCAGCATACAGGAAGGCCTCACCCAGCTGGCTGTAATAAGTGGGTGGGAGACTTGGACCCTGTCCTCAAGTATGGTACAGTTGGTCCTCTGTATCTGTGGGTTTTACACAGACAGACTGGACCAACCATGAATTAAAAACCATACATCAGAATTATTCAGAAATAAAAACAACAGTCATTGTTTAGCGAGAGGGATATCATATATCAGTGAGAGATTGGTCCCCCCATGAATACCAATATCCTTGGATGTTCAAGTTCCTCACGCAAAATGGTGTTTTCAACCAAAAATAATCAAAAGAGTCAAAATCTACTTTAAAGAGAGTTTATTCAAGTGCAAAGTTTGAGAATGGCCATTCAATGAACACAGATTCCAAAGATAAGAAGTCAGCGTTCCAAGTGTGTAAGTTTGGGGTTGTTTATATAGATAAGATTTGGGAAGCTTAACAGAATTTCAGTATCTTTCTATATGAGGCTTAATGCATAGTTACAGTACCCTGATTACTCAAAGAAGTGTTTTTTCTTCTTTCTGGAAACGTCACATTTTATATTCCACACTGATGTTGTAATAGTCATGGGGTCTTTTGCACCATATTGTCTGAGGTAGTTGAAGAATGATAAGGAGGCAGTTAATCTATAAGAAAGGTCAGTGATTGGGGGGGAGGAGGTCTGGTCTCTGGTCACTTCTAGTCATTTATAGAACACGAATGAAAAAGAGTTAATATACATTCCAAGAAGCAGAAGTTACAACTACATGCTACTGACTCAGATCATAGTCACATCCCTTTCAAGGCTTAAAGTGTTTGTTGTGGGGAGGAGGGTTCCAACAGCTTTAAAATTTTATTTATATTCACAGTATAGTGTTTGAATATAACCTACACAATCTTCCCATTAATCATCTCTAGATTACTTATCATGCTTATTGTTATGTAAATAGCTGTACTGTGTTGCTTTTTATTTGTATTATTTAGATTGTTGAGTTTTTAAAACTTTTTTTCTGAAATTTTTTTCTTTTGTTATCACCAAGTGTCTAAAATGAATTCAAATATTTTTGCTCTGTGGTTGAGTCAACCCTAGAATGTGAAACCTGTGGCTATGAAGGGTTGAATGTATGTATGTTGTTGGAGTTTTTAGCACAGAGCTCCCTAAAATCCGTAGACTCCCCTAAACTACTTGTGGATAGCTTCAGGATGGGGGTTGGTTGCCAGAAACACACACCATGTGATCAGAGGGTGGGACTTCTGGGGAAGGGAGAGAGACTGAAAATCGATTTAATCATCAATGGCAAATGATTTGATCAACAGGCCTCCATCAAAACTGTCAACCTTAAATAATGAGATTCAGAAAATACGATTAAGTATAAAGTTTATTCAAGCCCAGAGCTTGAGGATGGCTACCAGGGAGCACAGATTCAAGTCACCCTGAAATTAAGCTCCAAAGAGCAGCGGTTACAAGTGGGTTTTTAAGGAAAAAAGAAGAGGCAGTTCCTAAGCTGTTTACCAAGAATTTACATTAATGCAGCATGAGCTGTTGATTGGTAGGTAATACATTGTTCTTTGTATCACAAATTCCAGGAACATGAAGATAATAGGTGAGGCAGCTAGTGGGGAAACAAAATGCCTTTGGCCAGCTGGGTGGTCTGACAGCAGCCTGGGAAACATAGCAAGATCCAGTCTATACAGAAAATGGGACTTAGTATAACCCCTTTCTCACTAACTTTTAGAGAGATTATTTCCTAAGAGTTAAATAGAAGCCAGCCCTGAAGAAACAAAGAATGTTTATTCATCTCCGACTTTCCCTCCTCCCTCTCTGCCTTGTTGACAGGGCAGCGAGCCGGTTCGGTGCCTTCCTGATACAGTTTTCCTTTTCACAGACTGGTTCTGGCTGGTTTATAGAGGCTGCACACAGGCTACCTTCTGATGCATAGGACCTGATTGTAATGCATTTAACTGTGAAGTATCCACCCCCAGAGTGAACAGGAACAGGAGACATATAGCTCGCATGTCGGCTTAGTCTGCGTGCCTGTGACCCTCATGAATATTCATCGCTCCTCCTATAACCTGTTAAATATGTATATTGAGCTAGGGGATTCAGCATAAATTCCTGCCACACTTCCTACTGTGAGGTGTCTACTTTCAGTCTCAGCCGAACCTCCACTTTCCAGCTTGCAGGTTGCAACGCTTTTAGGAAATAAAACTCTCCTTTCTAAATTTACAGATTTTGTGATTTTTGAGCTGACATTTAAGCTGTAATTTTTAAGCAGTTTCCTGAGTCCTGTCCGCCGTTTTATATTGAAAGTACAGAGCGGGTGGGAGGAACTCCCGGTCGTTGGCCGGTGGGTCAGCAGTGCAGTGGCCCGGGGTGGAGCCTGGAGTCGGAGTGGGCGTGGCCTCCCGGGACCGCGTGGCCTCCTGGGAGCGCGCCCTTAAGCCGCATGCTCTGTGCTCACTGCAGGTAGTTAGTATCAGAGCTGAATTGTGGGACGTCCAGCTGGTGTCCGAGAGAGTGGGAACTGGCTGGTGAGAGGAAGAAGCACACCCAGTTGGTTTCAGAAGTGTCGTGAGTGAAAACTGATGGCTGGAGGGAGATGTCAGTCTGAGCACTTACCCCTGACATGGTTCGAAGCTTCCCAAGGCGGAATGTCCTTGCTATTCAGTCATATTGGAAGCAGAATCTTTCTTTCTTGATCTCGAGTCCTTGGGCTCAATTTTTGAAGTGTATTCCGACTTACTGCATAAAATATTCATCCAAACCCGCACTGAGAACAGCCTCTCAGATGCTCAGCAGCCTCTGTGAGGCTGGTTTTCTTGGTGCCTCAACCACATAGACCTGGCCAAGAGGGAAACCCAGAGTTTGAGAAAATTAAGTGACAAGAAACTGAGTTCGCTGCAGAACAGACCTGAAGTTATTAGTTCACAGGAATGGCTTAGCTCTCTCCAGCTCAGGGATTTTTTTCCTTTTAATACGATTCTGAACTACTCTTTTAAGAGAATGTGGTTTCATAAGATTAAGGAAACTTTGAATATTAGAAAAAGATTTTTTCATCACTTATGCCCCATCTATTTTTAAAAAAGTTTCGAGGTGGCTTAAAATACTAAAAGCAAGTGAAAGTAGGACAGTGAAACTAGAGATAAGGAGTGAGCAGGGGCCTAGGGTGACATGGATAAATTTAGTGCTCATTCCAGAAGTTACTAATTCAGTACATAAAGGTGGTTGGACAGATTGTGCAGTTCACGTTGCCTGATTAAAGAAAACCTGCTGGAGAGATGAATACTTTCAGGTAGTGAATTTTATGAAGATTTGTGTGTGGGGGGGGGGCATAAATCCTTATAAGAAGGGCCCTGAACAATGTCTCTCCATGGTAATTTTGTAAAAGATATAAAAACTTGGAAAAAAAAAAAAAAAAAGAATCCTTGAGCGAGCACTACGTGCAGTGTGACCTGAGTCTTGTGCTTTCTCGGAGGTTAGAGTCATTCACCCCTATCTATCCCACAAGGTGACGAAAGGCAAAGAGAAACCTTGGCTAAAATTGTGCCCAAAATGGCTGCTGGGCAGGGCCGGGTGGGGCGGTAGGGGTGATGCTCATCTCTGGAGTTCAGAGGACATGGAGAGAAAAGAGAATATGCAACTAAGGTCATTATGGCAGGTGTAACATTGCTTACCATGGGAGTACAAAGATCGTCCGTGACCAGAGTGGGACAAGATTTAAGACTTACACCATGTGAGAAAGGAATTGTGGGTAGAGACCTTCTTATCAGATGAAGATAACCAAAGAAGTGGTCTTTACCTTCACTATGCCTGCCAAAAAAAGAAAAGGTAATTATTAGAGAAACAGATTTGACTTTTGGATAACAGAGTCGAAGAAAAAATTACCTTTGTAGCTTAGAACTTGGGAATTTGGGAAGAAAACATCACAAAACTTTACCTCTTGAGCTGAGCACATCTGCGTTAGATTGGGTGAGTTTAAGCAACTTTCACCTGTGCCCAGTCTCCCAGCAGGTGACTCCCTGGGACTGGGCGCTCAGCAGGAGCTGGCTTTCTGATGGTGCTGTGGGATTCAGCCCCTGGAGCCCAAGGAGTAAGGAGAGAGGGATGGTCTACCCTGAAAACTGGGAGAGGCTCCTCTGCTGTTCAATTCCAGCAGCTCTCTTCTTATTAACTGCAGAAAATGTGCATTAATGAATAGACCCCAGCTAGATCCTACTGGTTGACCATCAACCCAATGCCACTGCTATTGCTGTTCAGCCAATAAAATGCAGCCCGGCAAGTATAGAGACCACGGAGACAGCCACTGTGGGGCAGGGGTCCACAAAAATATTACAGCAGTGATTTTCAACTGGTGTGCTGTGAAAAATTTTAAAGATCATTAATTAAATTATCTTTGAAAGATGTTCAAAACACAGTGAATATATGCTTTTTTTTTTTTACTCTTTTTATTTGATCAACATAATTTAAGCATGCTGCAAAAGTTTAATTATAGGTTCAACCGTGCCATGAGATAAAAAAGGTTGAAAAACACTGGACTAGACATTGAATCTGCTTTGTGTTTATTTTTCCCCTCTTTCCAAAAAGAAGCAATAATGGCAGTGTGGCATAAATCACTTACTGGTAAAACAAGACACATTTCTGAAATGGGCGGCTGCACGCAACCCATTTCACATTGAGAGATGCCCCTTCTAAATGCTGAAAAGCTATAAATCAACAAGCCTAATGGATTTTGTCCTGTCTATTCAATATCTTCCAGGGCATTGAATTTAGAATGTAATGCATTCAGGAAAAAAAAAAAAAAAAAATCGTGCAGAAAACCTCTTCAGAAAGCCACACAAGCATAAACATTTTAAAGTAAACTCCCCCTGCGAAAAGCTTTCCTCCCTCCCTGTGACAAGGCTGGCCCACTCTTCTCCTGCCGTCCTCCCCCTCACAGTCACAGGGCAGAAAGCTTGTGGGCTGCCTGGATGATGTGGGACCTTGGGCAAAACCCAGCAGTCTAGAAGCCAGGTTTTCCCAGCCATCTAGTGGACCGAGGAATATTGTGATTCTAAATGAGAAAAGGTCACATGAGACTCAAGACAGCTGTTTAAAACCTGGCGGTCCTCGTGATGGTTATTTTACATTTTGATGCTCTGCTCTCTTACCCGTCCTTCCTGGCAGCTGGACAGGGTCCAGGGTCTCCCTCATTCTTACTTTGTCTTCCCTCCTTTCTACCTGTGGCCAGGATGAAAATGTACAGTGATATGTGTCATTATAGGACATGTCCAGTGGGTGAGGATCCACCCAGCTCTAGTTTCAGTTAAGCTTCTGAGCAGGGAGAGGTTCCCAGCATCCTGGGATCCTCAGCTTTGGGAATAGCTGGCTGTTTCCTTGGCTGCGTGGGGCTATTTTCCAGTTGGACGAGAAGAGCCTCGTCCTGGCTGTTTGGAGACTGGCCTCCTCCCTGTAGGGTCAGGTCAGCCACGGTCCCAGGCCTGCCAGTTTGGTCACGAGGGATGCTCTAGCTCACTGTTTGGGAAACTCGGCCCTGGAAAACATAGCTGTATTGCAAGATCTCTTCATTTCTCAGTCTGCACACCATCGAGTTGCTCATTGGGTAATGTGATTTGAGCTTTTTGTGCAGATGAGTCACATGGTGAGGACACAGAGAGCCCGCCAAACCCAGCCAGACTCCTGTGTTTTAGACTCTATTGTGATTTTTCTGTTTCTGTTTATATGTCATTTATCCTAAATCTTTATAAAAGAGAGGAATAGAAACAGACAGGTAAAACTGACGTTCTTAGTGCTGGTAGACCCCCAGGGCTGCTGAAGGCCTCCCGACGACGGCTCAGCCCAGGGATGTCGCGTTTGTGGGGTTTGTGCCCCTCCTCTCCTTTGCTTATGGCAAACCTTGTGAATGGCACATGGAGCTCTTTCTGGCACAGCCGCAGAATCCTTCTCAGCCCAGTACTCTGGATCGTCACTGTCGTCTGTCAGTGTGAGCCTAAGTGATGCATCTGAGTCGGCATCCTGAGGGTCATGCTGCCACGTGGGCCTGCATTTAGGAGAAGCTGCCTCATCCCTTGGGGTTGAGAAAGAATGACTCGTTTTCTCCTAAAATACAAACCTTCAGCTGCTTCTCACTTTGTGATTGACCCAGAAATCTGTTCTAGAGAGAGGAGTTGATGAGACCATTCTCTGAAGTCACCCATTCCCAGTCAGTTAGGCTGCTGTAATTCCAAAGGTAATGCCTGTCAATGCATTTCTGAGCAGAGCAAAACTCACTCAGGCAGAGAGCAGGCATCTGTGATCATTTGGGAGGATGGTTGTTAAGGACCCCTCTTGGGAATTCCTGTCTTTCTGGTGACTTTGTCAGACTGAGAACACTGGGTGGGGGCAGGGCTTCTCCTCCAGGGCTGAGTGTCTGTGAGTAACAGAGCTCAAGGGAGAGGTGGTCCAAGGGATGTCTGGCTCCCCCCGCCCCTCCTGGCAGAGCAGGTGTTCTGTGAGCCACAGCACCTACAGTAATGACCATGACCTTAGTCAGAGAGCCAGCCAGACCTTGTGCCCCTCTGACGTCACACTCCCCTCCGTGGGTGCACACAGCCTGCATCTTCTCTGCCGTGCAGACTCTCCCTGCATAAGGGACCTGTTCTGGCCACCACAATCTCCTGGTCAGCACTCAGGGGATTTAAGATGTCCATGATTGTTTCATGGACACCATCTTCTGCCTGCCCAACCCCTGTGCCCCCTTTTAACAGTGTCCAGCCTCAGGAGGGTGCCAATCATCCCAGCCCACCTTGCTGGCCCCTCACTACCCTCAGTGATGGGCTGTCAATCTAGGCCACACCCATGGTGGGGGCAGCGTACAGTTAGCTGGTCCTCTCCTAAGGGAATGTTCTGGGAGAGACATTCTAAGCCTTATACTGGCCTCCTCCTTCCTCCCCCACGATAGAAGGGAATGGCCACCTGGTTGCCACATGGTGGTCAGCCCCCTGCCCTAGCTGAGAGTTGAAGGTCTGAGAGTTTCCCTTAGAGTCAGTAGGAGTTAAGGGAACAGTGTGGAGCTAGCAGAGGCAGGAAGGAATATGCAGGAAAAATGGTCCCCCCATTTCCATCCTCCCCCAGTTACGGCTGGTTCTTCAGTGAGGGAACCAGCACAGGGCAACGAGGGTGCTGGGAAGTCCCTGCTCTTGGAGGGAAGCATACTGGCTGCCACAGGGGAAAGTGCTGTCCGGCCAGCCTGCCTGCCTCGCTCACCTGCCCTGTGTCGTGACAGGATTTCAGGATGATTCAGTGCTGGGGAGAACCCCATGTCCCTGGAGTGCTCGGCTCTCATCTTCCTCAGCAGTCTGAATTCTAGAGTATTCCAGACTAGACTGGGCTCTAGTTCTCTTTACACCCAGCAGGTGTAAAATGAAAAGGAAAATAATGAAAAGTAACCCCCAGGGCGTGAAAAGGCCAGGCCTGGTGGCTGAAATGCTGTAGTACGTCTGGGTATTTTACAGCAATAACGCGCTGTGGCCGGGCCTCCTTGCTTTTCAGCAGCTGTGTAGGTTTATACAGACAGTGCTCTGCTGCGCTGCTTGTTGTGTTCGATGTAAAGGCATGCAAAGAAGCTGCGGTGGTCTCCCAGGCCTCCCTGGCACCTGCCTCTGTGTGTGTGTGTGTGTGTATCAGCCCTGGTGGGCAGCTGCTCCCACATGGGTGTGTGGAATGTTTCTGATGACATGCTGTTGTGTTGCCTTTTGTGTCTTGATTAAGCAGATGTGGCATATTCAGAGGCCTAGGAAAGACTGTGTCCAGGGGCCCTGCATCATGGGTATGAAAGGTGCAGCTTGCAACATAGTTGTAACCCAGTACAGACAGACCCAAGACTCCTGCCAGTGGGGCCACAGCACACAGGGTTTGTGGAGGTCTATATCACCCCTGCCCTTCTGATGCTCTCACGTCTGGGGTCACTCCCCCTGGATGGGCTGCCTCTCCCAGCACTAGCTGATTCCTGGACAGCAAAGGACTCACCCAGAGCACACTTTTCACATGCAAAGGGACCCTGCCATCCAACTGTCCTCATCAACCTAGGGCCAGGGACCAGGCAACTAGTCCCTGGTAGACCAGCTAGGCCCCCCTCAGCCTGCTTAGCCTGCCTCATATGTTCCTTCCTGCAGAAACCACAATAGAAGCTCGGGCACCTTCTCCCCTCACCTCCCTGTGGGGAGGCCTGTGTGGCCCCTGGGGATACCTGCCTCCTGCTTGCAGGGATCTGTCAGGCTTCCTCCTTCAGAACAGTCTGCTTGTCTTCCTGGCCTGAGGAAAATGAATCCTTTAAACCCCAAGGAGTTCTGAAGTTCGGTTCAGGCACCATCCTTGGCCAGGCTGTGGAGGGTAATGGTAGGCCTCTGCTTGCTGATTCTGGGTGGGAGGAACAGCTCTATAGGAAGGGGTGACATTCAGGGAGAGCTGTGTCCCCCAGAGGACATTCAGGTTCATGCCCCCAGGACAAGTAAGTGAGAACCCAGGGAAATTGTGAGACTTGTTTCCTTGTCTCCCCCCCAGGCTCAGATGAGGACTCAAAAGAAAAACACCAATGTATTTTATGTTCCTTCATTTTCCTTCCTTTCCTCCCTCTCCCTCCCTCCCGTCCCTCCTTCCTGTATTTGTTGAGAATCCATCATGTGCCGGGTGCTCCCCTGGGCACCAGTGGTCCCAGGGACTAAGGGACCATCTCTGCCGTCACAGACGCACAGGCTACTCAGTGGGATCAGCCACTACAAACAGAGAAAAATCAAGCTGTCCTCGACACTTGCCGGGTGGTGGTGAACACGGCAGAAAGCCTGGACCTTTTACTCCGAAGCAGCCTCTGAGAGTCAAGGCTTCCCAGGGAACGTGGAGGGAAACACACAGCACCCCAGGACGAGAAGACTCCAGTGAGGGGTTTTGGAGGATCCAGTCATTTGTAGAGGAGGTTGTATTTGGTAACTACAAAGGTTTTAGAAAACTGTTCTTAGAAGATGCACATTGGGAAGGGCAGAAGGAGCTTCTTTCCTGGCTCAGTCTTATGAAGTAAATCCTAGCCAAGCATGTCAAGCCTCAGGGCATATTTGCTTCCTCCTCTTGAAGCTGTAGCAAAGTTCCTGCTTTTCAAGTACATGTCTTCTTAAGATCCCCTGAAATCCTTTAACCCTGGCAGTGGAATGCGTGCAGCCCCAAATGGGGCTTTAACTCTGCACAGGAAGCCAAGCCACTGATAGGAAGCCTAAAACAGCACCAGCCCAGGAAATCCTCATTTTCCTGACTACAGCTTATACTTGTGGGTCTTCTCAGCTCCCCAGAAATAAGGAGGGACTTTAACTTCACATCCCCCCAGCCCATTAGTGGACAGGAACAGGCCATCCAGGGGCCCAGTCTCGGGCAAAAGCCCACCGTGCTGCCCCAGGGCCAGACTCAGATCCAGACTCAGCCACCCGAGGGCACATTCTGGGCTGGCTCTGGCTTTTCTGGGGAGAAACACTTGGGACTGTCCTTTGTTGGTTTCATGATTCATCCCACTAGGAATATACCTTTGCTTTGATCATTAAGGTATCATTTCTTGAAGCTGTGGCCAGTGTTTCTCTCTCTCTCTCTCTCTTTCTATTAACAGACTTTGTTTTTTAGAGCAGGTTTAGGTTCAGAGGACAGTTGAGCAGGAACCACAGGGAGTTCCCATATGCCCTCTGCCCCTATCAGTGCTTCCCCCACCATCAGTGTCCTAGTGAGGGGACATTTGTGCCACCTGCTGAGCCTACATCGACAGGTGATTATCACGCAGAGTCCACAGTTTACATCAAGGGTCACTGCAGGTATGATGGAAATGCATAAGGACAGGAGCGTAGACAGAAGTGTCACTGCCCTACAATTCTGCTGTGTTTGCCCCACTTCTCCTAACCCCCAGCAATCACTGACCTTTTTACTGTTTTCATGGTTTTGCCCTTTTCAGAATTTCATAGTTGGAGTAGCACAGAATGCAGCCTTCTCAGACTGGCTGCTTTCCCTGAGTAACATGCTTTCACGTTTGCTCCAGGTCTTTTCATGGTTTAAAGCTCATTTCTGTAGGATAATATTTAGAAATAAACATATCCTACATCAAGCACACAAAGTGAATTCATTGTGACTTTAAAATGACTTGCTTTTCTTCCAGAGACTTAAGAGACTTTGACCCTCTCCGGTCACGCAACACTTTCCTTGTAGCACTGGATAATATCTCCCTGTCGGGACACACTGCTCATTTCTTCTTGACTTTTTCCACACAGCTTGAAAGCTCACCTGCTGCGGGACATCTTGGTTGTTCCCAAGTTTTGGCAATTGTGAACACAACTGCTATAAATATCCGGAGGTAGGTTTTTGCGTGGATATAAGTTTTCAATTCATGTGGGTATATACCAAAGGGTGTGATGGCCGGATCATATGGTAAGAATATGTTTAGTTTTTGTGACAAACCTACCTCCACAGTAGCTGCACCATTTTGAATTCCCACAGCAGTGGCTGTGAGCTCCCATCACTCTGTATCCTCCCAGCAATGAGTAGTGTCGGGGTGTGGCTGTGAGCTCCCATTACTCTGTATCCTCCCCAGCGATGAGTGGTGTCGGGCAGTGGCTGTGAGCTCCCATCACTCTGTATCCTCCCAGCGATGAGTAGTGTCGGGGTATGGCTGTGAGCTCCCGTCACTCTGTGTCCTCCCCAGCGATGAGTGGTGTCGGGGTGTGGCTGTGAGCTCCCGTCACTCTGTGTCCTCCCCAGCGATGAGTGGTGTCGGGCAGTGGCTGTGAGCTCCCGTCACTCTGTGTCCTCCCCAGCGATGAGTGGTGTCGGGCAGTGGCTGTGAGCTCCCGTCACGCTGCATCCTCCCCAGCAATGAGTGGGGTTTTGAATTTTCAACATTCTAACAGCTGTGCTAATACCAGGCTTTCTTCCTAATTATACATGGGTATTATCTCAGGTATTGGCTTTGGCTCCTGGAATTCTGTCATCTTGAATAAAAGAAAATTGTGGCCCGGCATGGTGGCTCATGCCTGTTATACTAGCAGTTTGGGAATCCGAGGTGAGTGGATTGTCTGAGCTCTGGAGTTCAAGACCAGGCTGAGCAAGAGTGATACCCTGTCTCTGCTAAAAATAGAAAAACTAGCTAGGTGTGTAGTGGGCACCTATAGTGCCAGCTCCTCGGGAGGCTGAGGCAGGAGGATCACTTTTACCCAAGAGACTGAGGTTGCTGTGAGCTATGATGTCACGACACTCTATCCAGGGCTATAGAGTGGGACTCTGCCTCAAACAAACAAACAGACAAACAAAAAAGACCATATAGGCCGGGTGTCTGTAGTTTAGTGGCTGGAGCACCTGCCATGTATACCAGGGTGGTGGGTTCGAACCTGGCCCAGGCCTGCTAAACAACAACAACAACAACAACAACAGCAATAACAACAAAAATAGCTGGGCATTGAGGCGGGTGCATATAGTCCCGGCTACTAGAGAGGCTGAGCCAAGAGAATCACTTGAGCCCGAGTTTGAGGTTGCTGTGAACTATGATGTTACATCACTCTACAGAGGGCAACAAAGTGAGACTCTGTCTCAATTATAAACAAACAAAAAAAGACTATATCACATTTCTGATTTCAGAACTGTTTTATCAATATTATTACCACACTACATCTGATTCAAGATGTTGTTGATTTCAGAAGCCTTATGCCAGGCAAGAAAACTATAACAGGACCACTCACACATTCACCATATAGGGGATTCTCAGACACAGGATTCTTTCTCTGCCTCAAAGAGCTCAGAGCCTTATGGAGGAGGATTGGGGGAGGCAACTTACACTCAGCAAGTAGGAAGCACATGGGAAGATAGTGTCGTATTCCTGGGGAGGGAAGCCAAGGAGGCAGGCTCTACCCCAACGAGAAGGGGAGGTTGGACTGAGTGATGGCAGAAGATGGTCCATGAGCCTTCGGAGTTCCAGGGGGTGGGGGTGGGGGGTTAAGGCTGGATGGACAATCGGAGGCCTGGAGATGCAGAGGAGGGCAGAGAGCCAGCAGGTGGGTTCAGGCAGCAGGTGGGCAGAGGCTCAGGAGCTCTAACAGCACCTCAGGGTCATTGGTGTTTAGGGTGTGAGTATCAGGAATCTGGGATTCTAGCAGGGAACAGACTTACCTGATTTGTTTTCCAGGAAGACCACTGGCCAGGCCAGTAGTGGGTATGGACAGAAGGGAGGGACAGGACAGAGGGAACTGGGTGTGTGGAACGTGGGATCTGCAGTTGGGTGGACTCATTTGCTCTGGAAGCGCTTCTGGTGCACCTGTGCGTTGTCCAGAATCTCACTTTAGGGTAAACCTTGGTCTCTTCTCTTCCTCCTCATAGCTGGCCCAGAGCTGCTGGCAAACTCATTTTAAAATCTGAGTTAAGGTTGTTTAGTCCCCCCTCTTTGACCCCCACTCTGGTGGATAGACAATGTGCTATGAGTTGGCCACAACCAGGTGGTAGTCTGTCCTGGGGAGTTTGGGGGAGGCACGGGGGGGTGGGGGACCTGAGGGCAGGTCCAGCCACTGTGCTGTCACCACCCTGAATCCATGATGGATGGCAGATGAGTTAACCACCCATGGCAGCTGACAGGCTAGTGTCTGTACAATATCCCGATTGTTGGGAGGAGGTGACAGTGGTTAGTTTGTCCTGCTCTGCTGCCCAGGCATGGTGCCTTCTCACCCCTCCCTCCACCTTCTTGTGTTCTTTTTGTAGGATTTAGGAGCACGAACTCACCAGCAGTGTTTACACACCATTAAGCCCAAGCAGTTGTGACAACTGTGCTAAAAATCCGTAAACTAGAAAAAAGTAAGGTCTCTCCCACAAACACAGGAGATTGATCATTCTCAAACTCATCTGAAATCAGTAGAGAAATTACATCTTGGCTTCATGGAGAAGCCAAGGGTGGCTGGACAAACCCAGCACCTGGAGCTCCCCAGGACAGCTGGGGGCAGGGGAGAGGCGCACACTTGACTGGCAAGTGGCAAGCTCCCTGCAATGCTGAATTTCCTCTAAATTAAGATCTTTTATCCATTTCAAAAATAGGAGCACCTACTGTGTTCCAGGGAGTGCTCTAGGCACTGGAGATTCAAGACAAAAATCCCTGCTTTCAAATGGAATTTATAATGTATTAGGGAAGACACAACACAAGCAACTTCAACATCAGCTATGATATAATGGTGGGAAGCAGACACTGCTGTGAGGGCTAGAAAAAGCAAGGGCCTGACTAGGGAGTGCAAGGGGACCACAGTGATCATTATTTATTTGGAGGGGGGACAGAGTCTTACTCTGTGGTCCTGGGTAGAGTGTCATGGTTTCATCATAGCTCGCAGCAACCTCAAACTCTTTGGCTCAAGTGACAGTGATTTGAGCTGAGGGCAGGAGCCAGGCTGGGAAGGGCTCTAGGCTGGGAGCAGCTGGGAAGGGGTGGAGCAGCTGGGGGGGGGGAGGCTGGAGCATCTGGAGGCTATGGTGTGGCCCAGCAGAGAGGAGGCTGGAGGCTGAGCAGGAGCCCGGAGGCTGAGCAGGAGCCCTTTTTACCCCAGGTTGGTCCTGCAGACTCCTGAGGTAGAAACCCCACATGGCCAGGGCTACATGACTCTTTATGGCAAAGATAAATCTCATAGTCACAAACCTGGGTGTAAAAAAGCTTGTTTTTGATAACTACTTAATTTCCAGCTATGAGCCCCCAAGCTGTGGGGAAAATCAGTCCAGGCATTTCTAGGTGGCCTCAGTCTAAGGCTGCAATGTCCTTAGGTCAGAGCTTCTGTCTCATCCTCGAGCTGTGGGTGGTGAGTTCATCATGGAGTCCTCTGGGTAGATGCCTTGGGCCTGGGTCCCTGCTCTGTGGCCTCTGTGGAAACGTGACTCCCACATCCCCCACAGTGCCGCTCCCTTGATAGGCATCTGAGATCTGTGCACTTTCTCGGATACTTTGTGCGTGTGGCAGACAGCACAGCGTTGCTTTCTTACAAAACTTAGGGTATGATGACATTCCCCAGCAGCAGGAATGACGGTCTTCAGGACCCTTTTCCTGCTTTGTCCTCAGCTGCACCCTCACCCCTGGATGTGGCTCACGACATGGGACAGTCCAGCTGGTCTTGTCACCCGCTTGGGGTCTCGGAGCGAGGGACTGGGATCTGGCCATGGGGTCCCTGTCTCTGCCACTACCTGACTTACCTGAATTTCCCCCAGGTGCTCTCAGGCTGACTGGGACACTGGCCATCTCCAAGAAGCCAGGCTTCCGTCCCTCTGCTGTCGGACCCCTCCAAGCCCCTGGGGGGCAGGCTGCCCTTTCCTTTGCCCTCAGTCCACACAGTCTCAACTCTTCTTCCTGTGGTGGAGAAAGCCTAGCCGCTGGCGTCCTTCTGGGTCTGTGTGTATACCTAGGCTCAGAAGGGCTTTGCTCTAATGTTGTTCTGTCCTAGGCTTACCCAAAGTCTGTGTAGAAGATTCAGGACAGGAATCGACGTCTACTTTCCGGGCTGTGCTATGATCCCAGAGGAGTTCCACGAACTCAGTGAGTAGAGGGTGGTGGCACAACAGAGCTGGGGTGGGAGATTCCTCTTTACCATCCCATGGGTCATCCTTGACCTTGCTATAAATCCTCCCAGGAACAAGTGGGGCACGAGGACAGTGAGTGTAAACTCTGCTCACCCAGCACGGGTTTCCAGGCTGCCTCCTGCCTGAGCACAAACTGTCCCCTGCTCTGAGCCATCTGCTGGCATAAGGGTTTGTGACTTGATGGCCAGTGAGCTCCTGAGGGAGTCAGGAGCTGGAGCCTCAGTGAGGTTCAACTGCGGATTCTCAGCTCCTGGTCAACATGTGGCCCACCATGTTGCTCAGTTCCTGCGTGGAGATGGGGAGTGGAGTCTTCCTTCCGTCTGGCTTCCCCACGGCAAGGTGTGGCAGAGCAGCAAAGCCGCAGGCAGGCATCGGTGGGGGAGGGAAGCAGCTTTGGAGGCCACCCCCTGAGCTCCTCCTCTTCCCATGGGTGCTTTGTCACTTGGACTACCCACCAGCTCTTTCTCCTTCCATAGAAACAGACCGGCCACTCTTCAGACCAGCAGTTCTCAAAGTGTGATGTGAGTGTAAACTCTGCTCACCCAGCACAGGTGGCCGGGCTGCCTCCTGCCTGAGCACGAACTGTCCCCTGCTCTGGGGCATCTGCTGGCATAAGGGTTTATGATTAAGCCTGAGTTCTCACCTGCCCTGGAAACTTACTAGAAATGCAGTAAGGCCCTCAGCCCTGTAAGTGAGAGACCCTGAGGGTGGGCCCAGCAGCCTGAGCTCTTATGAGCCTTCCGGGTCCTTCTCCTGCCCCTGCAATCTAAGGCCTGTTGCTCTGAAGAACTTCAGAGGCATCTCCTCCTCTGCTCTGCTGCTGTCAGATTTGGGCACAGGTGGGACGGGAGAAGGAGGGAGCTACAGAGAACCGGGCTTAAGGCTGCTACTACAATTCCATGATAGGGAGAAGAGGGCCCCTGTGTCCCTGCCTTACCTGCCTGTCACCTGCAGGCAGTGTGTCCCTGCTTTCTTGTTGAAGGCATGTGACCTTCACAACAGTGGTTTTCAGTTCCTGAAGAACCTCAGAATTAGAAACGAGTCCTAGTGCACGGGCATCACACGGGCCTTCTGGTTGTGTGCTCCTCAAGGCTCCCAGCTCCGTCTGTTGAGTGTGGCTTAGTGGTTGGTTCATGGCCAAGGGAGGGGAAGATAGCTGTGTGGTTCCCAAGAGGTATGTGACCCCAAGGCCCAGCAGGCTGCAGGATGCCCCCCACTACCCAGGCACCTCTCCTTCTTCCTCTCAGGTGGCATTTTAAAATGCCAGAGCTTGGAACACCTCTGGACATTTTTTAGCAACTATTTATGCCTTTAAGGATTTTATTGTTTTTCCTAGAAAATTAGGAGGAAGAAAAAAAAAACCCAAACAAGGCTCTTTATTTTCCTAATCTTGTATATTTCTAAGTATATTAAGTTTGACAATTTTTTTTTGTTGTTGTTGAGAGAGAGCCTCAAGCTGTTGCTCTGGGTAGAGTGCTGTGCCATCACAGCTCACAGCAACCTCCAACTCCTGGGCTCAAGCGATTCTCCTGCCTCTGCCTTCCACATAGGTGGGACTACAGGCACCCACGACAACGCCTGGCTATTTTTTGGTTGTAGCCATCAATTGTTTGGTGGGCCTGGGCTGGATTAGAATCCGCCAACTCAGGTGTCTGTGGCTGGTGCCTTAGCCACTTGTGCCACAGTCATGGAGCCAGTTTGACAATGTTAAGAGCAAATCAAAGCAATACGTTTCCTGCCCTTTTAGAAAAGCCAACAAATTAGTCGGTCTTTAATGGCTTTTACAAGGATTAGCCTTAAGCCCACAATGATTTATCCTACCAGTTCCTCTTCCTTCTCTAACTAAAACCTAACTGCCCTCTTCTTCTCCTCTTTGTCAGTTAATGTAAATTAAAAAATATTTTGCTAATGTTGTAATGCCTCCTTATTCCTATGGGCCACAGATAACATATTTGCCCTGTTAGAGAGGCCTGGGGTGTCTGCAGTACAGCTTTTTAGGGGTGTTAGCTTGTGGGTGGGAGAGGTTATAGTCTTGAGACTCATCGGATCCCTCAGAACACAGGTCGGGAGCTGCCTGTACCCCAGTGTAAAGTTTGGAGTCCCCAAGACCATCTTTGATTCTGACACCTACTTTAAAAGGTTGGAGGTCTCCAAGAGCACGCTCAGGGTTGTTGATCTGCTAGAAAAACTCACAGAGCCCAGAAAAACCGTGCTACTCAATTTTATTATAGTGAAAGGATCCAGATAAAAGTCAACAGAAGGAAGAGGGGCTAGGGCAGGGTCTGCAGGTAGCACACACAGAGCTTCCAGGCATGCTTCCCAGCAGAGGTGTGCAAACAGCGCCCACTTCCCCCAGCAGCAATTATGACAATCTGTACCTAACACCTAAGAGGTGGGGTGGGAGGAGCTCACCCAAGCCGACAGCACGCAGTTTTTACTGGAGGTGAGTCACCTAGACGTGCTGACCTTAGACCCAGCCCCTCCAGAGACTCAGCGGGTACCACGTGACCATAAACCATCTGCCAGCACAGAGCATCTGGCAGGGCCAGGTAAGCAAAGGTACTCTTATCAGGCAGAACATCCCAAGGGCCTACAGCTTATCACGCAGCTGCAGAGGGCAGAAGTCAGAATTCGACACAGGCCAGGCTGAGGCTTTATTGCGTTCAGGGCTACTCAAAGCACCAGCCAGGATCTGCTTGTTTCTGGATGAGGACAGCAGCTGTTACTTGTGCTCAGGAATGTTTCTAGTGATTTGATAGTGTGTCCATTAAATCTAATGATGAAATATTGGGGCTTTCCTTTTGCTTGCCTATTAAAATGTTTACTTTTCTAGTAACTTATTTTTATCATATTTTACAAAATGCGCTCAAGCAATTCTCTTGCCTCAGACTCCCAAACAGCTGGGACTACAGGCATCCACCACAACACCCAGCTATTTTTTGGTTGCTTTTGTCATTGATGTTTAGCTTGCTTGGGTCAGGTTCAAACCCGCCACCCTTGGTGTATGTGGTTGGTGCCATAACCACTGTGCTATGGGCGCCAAGCCAGGGATAAAAGTTTTTGAAACCCAAGATTTTCATGCAAGGGCTCTGTTGCTTATAATTGTCATATGTAGCATTTGTGGCGAGGTGGCACAGGCGTGAGGGGTAGTAGCAGCCATTGTGTTGAGTTCTCTCGTGAGCTCGCTCTCGCATCTTGCTTAGGAATATGTTTGCTTTGGGGTTACTTGAGGGTATCATCCTAGCTCTATGCACCACCCACCTCCTTTCAAATGTGTTATTATCCTCACTGACTCTGCAAACCACCTCAGACTGATTTTAGAATAAGAGGTGGTTTTCTTAGGCAAACAATTTCTGATGGCTCCTATGGGTCATCTGTGCACTCACTAGTTTTTTTGTTTGTTTGTTTGTTTTTAAGCAGAGCCTCAAGCTGTTGCCCTGGATAGAGTACTGTGGCATCACAGCTCACAGCAACCTCCAACTCCTGGGCTCAAGTGATTCTCCTGCCTCCGCCTCTCAAGTAGCTGGGACTACAGGTGCCTGCCACAACGCCTGGCTATTTTTTTTTTTTTTTTTTTTTTTTTGGTTGCAGCCATCATTGTTATTTGGCCTGCCAGCTCAGGTGTATGTGGCTGGCGCCTTAGCAGTTTGAGCCACGGGCGCCAAGCCCGCTCACCAGCTCTTAAGTGAGACACAGAGCAGGGCTGTAGCTCAGCTGGTTACCAAGGGTTACAAAGAAGGAAGTAGATTCTTTTTTTTTTTGCAATTTCTGGCCTGGGCTGGGTTTGAACCCACCACCTCTGGCATATGGTGCCGGCGCCCTATTCCTCTGAGCCACAGGCGCTACCTGGAAGTAGATTCTTAAAAAAAAAATAAACAAACAAAGAAAGAATGAAAAAGATCTTCTGCTCCCCTCTTAGCTGTAGCACCGCACCCCACACTGCTCCTGGGAAGCATTCTCCTTCCTAACAGGTGAAGGACATTGAAGGAAGGGCTGAAGGAACACTTCTTAGCAACAGATGCCACTGATGACGAACTGATAAGGAGGTGTCTGGCGGAAATAAATGCCCGTTCCTTCCTTTGATTAAAATGGAATTTAAAAATAGCTCAGCTGTGTCAGCTGGTAACTCACACATCAGTTCCTGGAAATGCATAGAACCTCACTGGGCAGGAGGGCAGAAGTGCCAGGGGGAGCAGACACATTGAGAGATGACCAGCTTTCCTCATGAGTTCCCTAGTTGATGTCCCATACCTTGTGGAAGGGAGGGGTGTCCTTGGGAGAAGGAGTGGGGGGAAGGAGATTCAAGCCAGCACAGCAGGGGATTCCACAATCCCCTCTGGGCCTCACAAAAAGGACTTTCATGTTCACATTTTCCCTTCCCTTCCATCATGTTCTGGGATTAGGCTCTAAGGCAGAAAGTTCATTTTCACCTAAATCTTAGGAAGACAGCTGGAGCCAGACTCTGGGCTGAAGCTCCTTCTGAGCAGGCAGCTGCCTGGGACGTGGGGCTGGTGCTCAGGAGGGTGAAGGGAGATGGAGTTTGGAGCCCACAACATGGGCAAGCATGGAAAGCACTGGAGAAGCAAAATCTGCAGGGAACCAAGGGAGGAGGGCAGAGGGCAAAGGCAGGGGACACGCTCTGCCTAGTGTCCTCATTTGGGAGTGTGAGAAGGAAGCAGGATGCAAGCAGATGCCAACTAGAATAAAGACAGCAGTGTTACTGAGCCCAGGGGAGAGAGCGCTGGGCAGCCGCAGCTGTGCTTTCTCCCCAGTGCGCCCAGCTGACTGGCTCCTGGGGGCCTGGGTGCTCAGCATTGGCCGATGCTCAGGGATGGTAAAGAGACGGCAGGTTGAGGCCACAAGATTTGGCCACTGGCAATCTTGGCGAGCACCCTTCTACAGCACGCTGCAAAGTGCGGATGCTGGGGATGAAGGAGGTGAGGAGGGCAGGAAAGGGAAGAGGTGAGAACGGGCCACTCCCAAGACATATGGCAGTGAGAGGAACGAGAGCTTACAGATGAGAGCTGCACAAGGAAGCGCTTTAGCTTTTTGTTTTCAAAGTAGCAGCAAGGTCTGGTGGCATCAAAAAAGCAATGATGGAAAGAGAGAAAACCAAGACGCAGGAGAACTAATGGATGGGCACACGTGGCCACGGAGAGAGGTAAAAGGTGCTGGCAACCTTCCCAACAGGTAGAGGGAAGACTATTCGGGGTATGGACGTGTTAGTAGCCGTGACTTCAGCATCATAAAAGCTATATGTAAAAATAACCACCTCTTATTCTAAAAAATCATTAAGAGAAGAGCCAAGGGGCTGGGTCCTAGGGTCATGGAGGAGAGAGGGGCTGGAGGAGACAGGTTCAAAGCCTGCTTTAACAAGTAGGAACTTTCTCTAAAGGGAGAAAAAGTAAATGGATGAAGCCAGAGCTTTTTTTTGGTAGGGAGGAGAAGGGACAACAGAGCTCTGGCTGGAAGATCTCATTTTTTCACTAATGGAGGAGGTGAAGTTTTCTCTTGTGATGTGATTTTCTGGTGAATGCTCACATCCCTCTTCTTCCTTATTATTAACCCCAATATTATTTGGGCAGCAATGCACCCAGCTGAAACATCATGTTTCCCAAATGCCTTTGCAGTCAGCAGTGGTCATGTGACTCAAATTTGTTCATGGAAGAATTACGGGTCAAGGTTTCCGTGAATGCTCTTCAAGGGGGCTTGATGGCTGCAGCAGCTATATTGTGACCATGAAGTGACCTTGAGGATGAAAGCCAGTGCTATGAATGGTAGAACAGGAAGTTGGAACGACTTCACTGACTACATGGTGGAGCTGCCAACCTGGATTACCTGGCTCTGCACTAAACTACATGACAGAAAAGACATTTCTAAGCCATGGTTATTTGGAGATTTTGTTATGTGTAGCGAAACACAATTCCTATCTGGTGAGGGAGGGTGGAATGTGTGTGTGTGTGTGGCAGGTATGTTAGAACAAGTGGATTAGGGGGTTGAATTTTTGCCTTGCTCCATAGCCGCTTAAGAACAGAAAAAGTTGAGAACCACAGCTCAGGGACACCAATCTGGATATCTGTCACCAGAAAACCCACATTCTTATACACATTGCTGTTTGCACAGTGCACAGTCATTGAGACCAAGTCAACCCTATGCCTCCCTACATCTTGTTGACCTGGACAATATCTATCTTATAAAGACTGAAATTTACATTTTATAGCATTAGCAGTTTTTATTGAAAGAGGAAAATGTTTTTTAAATTCATTTCAGGTTTAAGATAAACTCTACAAACATTGATTAAAACATGAAAGGCACTTAAGCATACATATCTCTGAAAACATGAGATGTATACAAGTTTAGCATTGTTCAGACTTGGGGCTTTGAATCTACTAAGAGTTTAAAGCTCTTTTTTCATTTCATGCCAAAATGTTTGACTATTGTGAAGTATCAACCCAGAATGCTCTGGGCAAAGGTTAGCAAGGCTTCAACCTTTTTTTTTTTTTTATTTAAATGTATGCCAAAACCACCTCCGTTCATACAGAATTCAGAACATATGTCTCTTTGGATGGCTTTGTGCCGTCATGGGCCATGTGGCCCCTTGGTTTACACGTTTAAAATACTGAAGACAATTCAGAATTGTTCGTTCATGTCTTCATCAGCAACATCAAGCTTCTTTTAAAAATTCAACAACTGATGGGGGGAAAAGTCTTTGAATAGCATAGGATGCTCAACTGCTTTCCAATCCATTCTGGATGTAATTCCTGGGGTTTATGAGATTGAAACATAATTCCAGTTGAAGCCATTTATCTAGTTTTGTGGCAGCTGCAAATTCAGTTGTTCCAGAAACAATCTAATCTTCAATCGCCCAATTATTTTTTATGGCTGGATTAATGTCCTAACCATTTAGATGTGAAAATCCGTCTTGGCTGTATTATCAGGACCATGTACAATGGGCAAATGGACAAAGGACTTACTGATTCACAAAACTATTAGCATCTTTGACATTCATTTGAAATAAAATGACACTTCAGATCATTTCATATTTCAATAACTTATTCTTATGAGAAAGAGAGAGAGAGGTTTCAAGGGAACAAGTAAGAGGCAGTTTTCTTTTTCATGAAGTACCATGGAAACAGCATACAATGCCATACTCAGGCCTCCAGATTTGGTGGAGGGACCAGGAGGAATATGAGCTGATTTGAAAGTCTCTCTGATTTGGAAGAGAATACGCTAGACTCCCCCAACTCATACGTATTTAATAAAAAATGTAAACATCGATTTGACTTAGGCTCAGCTATCAAACAGTTGTAAGGCATTAATTAGAAATATGTTTAACATTTGTTCCCTTTTTTTCTTTCTTACCTGCTCAAGAACTAAATGGCATCAACATTGTACTCTCTTGGGTAAATAAAGGACAACAACCGCTGGAAAAATTCCTATTATAGTCTTTAAATGTTAAAAAATGATCTTAATGCTGACCCTGATACCTCCCAATGAACTCAAAAGCCCTAAGCTTGGGGGTGAGAAGCTGTTGGTTCCCGGCATGAAGAAGATAGTTTTTGGCTGAGCTCGAGAGGGGGGCAGTCGAGTTACAGAGAAGCCTTTGCAGAGGTGGGCTGGGGACCCCAGAGACAGCTTCTGCCTGGCTCAGGTTCTAGCATATCCCAGGAGATGCCATCACAAGCCCCAGTGCCAAGGATACCTATCACCAATTTTGTCAAATTCATTTTTCTTGCTGTTGAATCAGACAAGAAGACGTGGGTCCAGGATGTGAAGAGTTTAGGGGCCTTCAGAGCATCAGAGGGACTGGGGCAGGAATCTCAGCAGGAATGGGGCTCATAAAATGGGGTTGCCTCTCATTTGCAATAATCATCTTAGACCCAAGCGATGAAGACTGCAGTCCTTGGTGGGGAGGGAGGGCGGCTGTGGAAAGCCTCCTCCTTTGTGCCATCATGGGCCGGAACAGTGATTTGGCATTTTGCTAGCTCAGGCTGAAATAATCACATTTGAAAGCTGGAGTGAGCATTTTTCTACTGGGCACAGCCTGAGGGCTGGGCTGTTTTCCCCAGGCACAGAGTAACATGTCATCAGCCCTCCCAAGTAGTCTGTCACCCTCCTGCTCCTTCTGCCTGCTTTCTAGGGACCAGGACTCTCAGGCTAAGTTCAGCCTTCAAGTGCCAGGAAGCCTGTGGTCCCTTGTAGTGCTCCTGGGAGAATGAAAGCAGATGATTCTTAAACAACAGAATGGAAGAGAGAGAGAGAGAGAGAGAGAGAGAGAGATAGATAGATAGATAATGGTTCAAGCCTCAATAGCCTGGTAAAATATTTATCTTATTTTTCACAGTTAGCATGCAGTCAATCACTAATATAAAGAGTTTAGAAACATCAAGTGTACTCAGCCATGGGTAGATATAATTGCTGGTCATTTAATATATACACCTCTCTGTTCTGGGAAATGCAGAGCCATCACCTCACTGGATGAGCCATGCCCCAGACCATCCCTCCAGCCTTATAGAAGGGACCGGCCCTGGGAGCATGGACAGTTGGTGTTTAAGATGTTCATTGTCTTAGCAAATTGGCCCATTCAAGTTACCCTCTCCCTGAATGGCCTTCATTTGTTTCACCAAAATTCCCAATCCTCTCTTTGATAAATGATGCCACACGGGTATAGGGACAGTGCTGGGAGAATTGATAATAAATATTAAGTCAATAGTCAAGTGAGGATGAGTGGATAATGACCCTCGCTTCTTGGTTTTTTACATAATGAGGTGGGAAGAAGGACTGGTTGTAGGCAATTGGTAACCACTGACTTAGGCAACGCTAAGAAGAGAAATGGCTCTACAGACCCTTGTTGTTGTCTTACAGCAGCAGAAACTGGAAATGGACGGGGCCACACATGCTACTGGAGTGAGGGCTGAGGTGGCTTCGAAGCCACCCATGGAGCACCCTTCTCGTCTCATTAGAGTATCATTAGACTCTCTCCTGCGGTTTCTGGGAAGCAGGTGGGAGGAGGCAAGGGGCAGAGATAGTTTGGGAAGTTGTGGAAGCTCCTTTGTGTGCTGTCGCTTTGTGCTCACAAATTTACGTGCACAGAATTTGTGTGCAAGGAGAATCCCTGTATATTGGTGACTGTGAGTGTGTGTGGGTATGTTCCAATCATTATAACTTAGGAGTAGGTACGAGCAATTAGATGCCGGGTGATTCCATATAGTTACCTTTCCATTTTCTATATGTGCATGCAGTACTAAAAAGATAGTTCAAAGATAACGCATGCAAGAATTACACAGTTTTTTCCAGGAGAAATTGTGTTTTGACCTGTGAGCTGCCTTTATTCCAAATAAAACTTGAAAACTGTGCTTCTGTTTTTTTCTTTCCTTTTCTTTTATATAAAAAGGGCAATTCCTTCCCAGGGGAAATAGCCTTTCCCCCCAAATGCAAATCATTTGAGATTTCTCGTATCAATGATTAATGCATCTTGTCTTTTACATGATTATCACAAGACCATAATTTTTAACTTGAGTAGATTTGGCTATTAGATTTATCATCTGGAAAGAAGACAGGAGAGCAGTTGATGAGTCCCTATAGCTGCCTCCAAAGTGACTTACTTCCTAGGTACAAAGCCACTTCCCTTCTAGGTGACAGATGAAAGCAAATAAGGTGACAATTTTAAAATTCCATTCTGATTAGCATCTAGGTAAGATATTTTTTAACACCTCTCCTAGGACCTCAAGTTTCAGCTTCTGGGTTCAGTGACATATTAACACGACTTGGAGCTCAGGGCCCCTTCTCCTCCAGCACCCTCTCCCCACACCTACTGCAGGTTAACTGCCATGGGGCAGTCTGTAAGCGTAGACAAATTCCACAAGACTCGGTCAAAAGGAGATGATTAAGGGGAATAAAAACTGATGGAAATCATCCGGTAACTATTTCCCAATCAAAAGATTTGATTTTTGGTTGTTCTGGGACCATTCCTCACTAGGGATACTTCAATAAAAACAAACTTGCCTAGGCCCCACAGGTGATTTTGTTTTAGGCTGGTAAGGATAACTGTACGCAGACCCAGAGTAACAGAGGTCTTTTTATTGGCTGTCCATGGGAAGCTTCAGCACACAAGAAGGTGAAGACTGTGGTCGGGCTGCACAACACAAACCTCACGGAACTCTGAACAGAGGTTACATGACATTGGATGTGTGAGACCCCAGCTGCCCTCTGCAGCCCAGCCACCTGTCCACGCACACCCAGGCCCAGCAGGCTGACAGGTGACGACACGGTCCATTAGTCTCCATTTGCTGTACTGTCTTCCAACAAAACAGCACTGGAAAATTCTCACACACACACACAAAAGAAAAAAGAAAAGAAAAAGGAAAAAAAAGAAAGAAAGAAAGAAAGAAAGACAGAAAGAAAGAAAAAAGAAAGCAGCATCTCCTTTGGAATACCAACACCACTGTAACCCAGACGCAGCGTGGCATGCAACCCACATCTGGTCGGTTTTTTTCCTGTTAGGTTTTCTTTGTTGTTTTAATTAACAAATGGAATGGCATGTCTATTTCAATATTAGTAGCATAACACTTAAGTGCAATTTCAGTCTGGCCACCTTCCCTGTGTCTGTCACCAGAGCAGGCAGAGGTGTGACTTCCAGGCAGTCTGTTCTTCCCAGACTCCGATTCCACTCCTGGAGGCAGCACGGCCCCCAGGCCCACCCTTTCGGTTCCAAGCACCCGAAGACAGCTCCTTCTCTATTTTCCTTTGTGTCAAAGTGCTCAGGGTGGAGAAGAAAATTCAAATACAACCAAGCTCTAAGCATGTGGTCCCGCCACCCGCTGCCATCAGCCAGGGCTCCGTCCACTCTCCATGGGATCTCTGCACCCTAGACCCTGGGCTGTCACCTCGTTTGTGGCGCTCGGTCAGGAGAAGGTCGTCGCCCGCAGGCCCGGTCTCCGCGTGTCCCTCACACGGAGCTGAGCTTCACCAGGCCGCGCACGGAGTCCTCGTGCAGCGAGTCCTGGCTGGCCAGGCCCAGTACGTGCACGGTGCGGCTGTGCGCCAGGGGGCTGCCTGCCGCCAGCAGCCCTGGGGGCGAGGGCGCCTCGTCGGGGGTCAGGAACTGGTGCGCCACGTGCTCCTCCTTGCGGGGCAGGACATCGGCGAGCGCGGCCTCGGTGGCCAGGTTGGGCATGGAGGAGGGCGGTGTGGGCGGGCCGGGCGCCAGGCTGGCGCAGGGCGTGCCCAGGCCCGGCTTCCCGGGAAGGTGCAGCTCATCGCTGGAGAGGCTGGGCTCGCTCTGCAGCAGGGGCGTGGCCGCGGCCTGCAAAACGAATTTGGTGCTCTGAATGCACTGGTCCTGGTCGCACTGGAGAGCAGGAGGGTCAGCAAAGAGAAGGGGAGACAGGAGGGGGGGGGCAGGTGCGAGAGAGAGAAACCATTAGTGACGCCTCGGAAAGCCCAGGCGGGGCGCGCACGGTAGGAGACCCCCAGCACCTGGAGCCTACACAGCCCCCTGAAGCCACAGTCACCCTCAGGTGCCCAGCCTGCCTCCCGGGGTTAGCCAGCTGCGCGGCCTGCGGCCTTCATTCTCATTTTAAAGGCTGCAGTTTTTGAAAAATCCCATTTTCAGAGTATTGGCTTATATCACCTACAGCAGTCTGACGCAGCTTTGTCATATGCTGAAAACCAGTTTTTATTTTAAAAATATAGGGGCTTGCACATCTATGTTTGGAGCAACATTATTCACAGCAGGTCAGAAGGTGGAAGCAGCCCAAGGGGCAGAGGATGGGTGAGCCGACAGACAACCTGCGCCCTCCACATGCAGGGGCCTTGAAAAGGAGGGAGCCTGACAGCTCTACACACCGCATCAGTGAGCCTGGAGGGCGTCACAATGAGTGAGATAAGCCAGCCACAAAAAGACAAAACTGATTCCACCGGAGCCCCCTAGAGTAGCCACATTCTCAGGGTAAAAGAAGAACTGTGGGCTCTAGGGGCCAGGGTGGGGAGTTCTGGAGATGGATGGTGGCAGTGGCTGCAAAGCAACACGGAAGTGACTTAGTATCACTGAAATGTGCACTTGAAAATTGTTAACATTGTAAATTTTGTGTTATGTCTATTTTACCACAAAAAGGAAAGGTGAAAAATACAACAGAACCTCCCTAGTTCACCACCTCCTTACACTGACCACCCTTTAAGTTGACCGAATGTTCACAGACCGGACAGGTACCACACGGACCTTATCAGTGCAGCAGTCCTAGACCAATTTGCTACAGTCCCTTGGGGAGTTAACTTACAGGTCCTACTGTGTAGGGGTAACAAGCCCTTGACAGTCTGACTGAACAGATCTGTAAAAGCCTAGAACTGCTAAATTATCATCAGCTTCAAGAACCATCCATGAGCTTCTGTGGTTTGACAGCACCAAAATCTGAGAAGACATTTCCTTTTCTTGTAAATGTTTTTTTTTTTTTTTTCCCCAGCTTTTGGCCAGGGCTTGTGTTTGAACCCACCACCTCTGGCATATGGGGCTAAGGCCCTACCCCTTTGAGCCAAAGGTGCCACCCTCTTCTAAATGTTCTTAAGTCATATTTCATAGATGTTGTGTCTTTTGTTTCAGTTTCCTGACTGGGCAAAGAAAATAGCTTAAAGACATTTCTAGCCTAGGGATGGGGATTCCTGTAGCTCTGCAAACCCTCTTCCCGGACTGTGGGTGAGTTTCAGAACAGCTAGGGCAGACTTAACAGGACCTGGGAGTCCTGCAGCTCCTCAGTGAGTCTCAGAAACAGTGTTCTGTGGGAAGGAGGAGGAACAGGTATGGTCACCAGGCATGCACATTGTGACTCTGTGCTCAGGGTAGAGCTGGGTGCTCTCCGTTTCCTCAGAAGTTCTTAGAACAAGCATGTTTCCCCTCTTTACTAGCATTGCAGACCCCACTGCTCAGATGGGCTGGGTGGCTTCCTCACCCCTTACAGATGAAAGTGAGGGATAACCCCCTTTCCACTATCGCACATTTGACACGCACTAGATGCTTAATAAATGTTACTTGGCTTATCCCCTCCTCTTTTTTAGAATTCTAGAGTTACTAAAGGACCACCTACCAACAGCTTTGTAACGGAGGTTGCTCCAACCTCTTCCTGACAAGAGGCACAGGCACCCTTGCAGCCACAGGGCACTGCCCAAGGTGCATGTGAAACCAGCGGAGGAGTAGGGGTCAGGGGGAGGGGGAAAAGCTCTCCTGAAGTCAAAAATCCTTAGGCCTTTGTGTCACCTGCTGCCGTGCGGGCTTCCTTCCCAGCCTTACCATTTCTTTCTCAAACCACAGTGGTGGACCATCCCCTACCAGGACCCTCAAGCTTAGATGAGACGGTTGAGAGGCAGCAGTGCCTAAGGAATTCACAAGGCTTAGAAGTTCGAAGACCCTGGTTCCAGGCCAGAGCAAAGCTCATAGCAGAGCTTTATAGAGGGATAGCAAGTCTCAGGGAATCTTCACTTTTCTATCACTCATCCCTGTCAATGGACTCCAAACCCCTGAGGAGTGGGGAAGAAAGGATTAAAAAGTACTTGGAAGGGGGGCGGTGCCTGTGGCTCAGTGAGTAGAGCGCCAGCCTCATATACTGAGGGTGGCGGGTTTGAACGTGGCTCCTCCCAAACTGCAACAAAAAAAATAGCCGGGCGTTGTGGCGGGTGCCTGTGGTCCCAGCTGCTCAGGAGGTTGAGGCAAGAAAATCACCTAAGCCCAGGAGCTGGAGGTTGCTGTGAGCTGTGATGCCACAGCACTCTACCCAGGGCAACAAAGTGAGACTGTCTCAAAAAAAAAAAAGTACTTGGAAGGGGCTGATATTTAAGCATTAACAGCCCTTTAAGGTAACAGATGGGAGACCCCGTGCTTGCTCAGCTCTTGCATTAGCAGAGGCTTTCTGGTGGGGGTGCTGTGTAGTGAGGCCATTCCCACAGACAGCTGTGGCATTTGCAGGTTGCCCACGCTCCCTGATGCTGTCAGCTTGCTCAAGACACTGGTTCGGTCCAGACAGGGCAGAAGCAGAAGAAGAGCCGCCTTGCTGATTAAACATGGTCTTCTAGGAACTGTGTTAGGCTTTGGACAGACTGCTTTAGAGAATGTTTCATGAGCACCACCATCTAGTATTCTCCCTGACCGAGGCAACTGAGCTGCAGCAGTGCCCCAATTTCCTTCAGCTGGGAGTGGCTGCCCTGCAGCTGAGCTGGGCCAGAGGCTGCTGCAGAGAGTTCCATCACCTTCCCTGCAGAGAGCTCTGTCACCTTCCCTGCAGAGAGCTCCATCACTCTTCCCTGCAGAGAGCTCCATCACTCTTCCCTGCAGAGAGCTCCATCACTCTTCCCTGCAGAGAGTTCCATCACCTTCCCTGCAGAGAGCTCTATCACCTTCCCTGCAGAGAGTTCCACCACCTTCCCTGCAGAGAGCTCCATCACTCTTCCCTGCAGAGAGCTCCATCACTCTTCCCTGCAGAGAGCTCCATCACCTTCCCTGCAGAGAGCTCCATCACTCTTCCCTGCAGAGAGCTCTATCACCTTCCCTGCAGAGAGTTCCACCACCTTCCCTGCAGACAGCTCCATCACTCTTCCCTGCAGACAGCTCCATCACTCTTCCCTGCAGACAGCTCCATCACTCTTCCCTGCAGACAGCTCCATCACTCTTCCCTGCAGACAGCTCCATCACTCTTCCCTGCAGACAGCTCCATCACTCTTCCCATATGAGGCATCTTAGTTCCACCCTCCCCCCTGGAGCCTTTGCTCATACTAATACTTTCTGTCCACATGGTGCCCCCAGCTCTAAGGAACAAGGAAATTACAAATTAGATTTGCCTGTCTGTT
>CAUYPK010123147.1:0-14781 GCA_963574355.1 Loris lydekkerianus | reverse complement strand
AAAAGATTCCCTATTTAACAAATGGTGCTGGGTGAACTGGCTGGCAACCTGCAGAAGACTGAAATTGGACTCCTACCTTTCATTAACGTAACCCCCATTAACTAAGATAGACTCTCATTGGATTAAAGATTTAAACTTAAGACATGAAACTATAAAAATACTAGAGGAGAGTGCAGGAAAAACCCTTGAAGAAATCGGTCTGGGCAAGTATTTTGTGAGGAGAACCCCCCAGGCAATTGAAGCAGCTTCAAAAATACATTACTGGGACTTGATCAAACTAAACCCCCCCCCCCTTATTTTTTTAATTAGGGGTTTTTTTTGTTCTCTTGTTATTGAGTAATTCAAGTTCCTGTTTACTTTAGATATTAGTCCCTTAAACAATGAATAATTTCCAAATATTTTCTCCACATCTGTGAGTTGTCTCTTTATTTTTTAAATTGTTTCCTTTGCCTTGTAGAAGCCATTTGGTTTGAGGCAATACTATTCATTCACGTTTATTTTCAATGACTCTGATTTGGGTGTCATATTTGAGAAATTTCGGCCCATACCAACATCATGGAGATTTTCCCTTGTTTTCTTCTAGTGTTTTACATTTTCAGGTCTTATATTTTTAGATCTACTCAATTTTGAGTTGGCCGTTGTATAAAGGATGAGATAAGGGTTCATTTTCATTCCTTCGCATGTGGCTGTCCAGCTTACCCAGCACATTTATTAAAGAGATTGTCCTTTCCTCCTGGTGTGTTCTTGGCAGCTTTGTTGAAATTCAAAGGTGAGTTTATTTCTGGCTTTCTATCTTATTTTCTTGGTCAATATGTCTGTTTTTAATGCCAGTACCATAATGTTTTGATTATCACAGCTTTGTAATATATTTTAAAATATAGTAGTGTGATATCTCCAGTGTTGCTGTTTTTTCATCAAGATTATTCTGGCTATTCTGGGTTTTCTGTGGTTTCATACAAATTTTAGCATTGTTTTTCTATTTCTGCAAAAAATGACATGAGAATGTTGACAGAACTTGCTTTGAATCTTCTTTGGGTAGTATGAAAATTTTAAGAATGTTACTCCATCCAATTCATAAGTTCAGCATATCTTTTTATTTATTTATGTAATCTTTAATTTATTTCTTCAATGTTTTATACTTTTCAGTATAAATTTATTCCTAAGTACATTTGTTGGATGCTATTAAAATGAGATTATTTTCTTTATTTCTTTTTCAGGTACTATGTTGTTAGTTAATAGAAATTTCTGTGTTTATTTTTAATTTGCAGCTTTACTGAATTTGTTTATAGTTTAAACAAATCTGTTAAACAGAATTTTTTGTGGAGTCTTTATTATTTTCTCTCTCTCTCTCTCTCTCTCTCTCTCTCTTTTTTTATTGTTTGGGATTCATTGAGGGTATAAAGAATTAGGTTACACTGATTGCGTTTGTTAGGAAAATCCCTCTTGTAATTGTGTTCTTCCCCCAAGAGATGTGTTACACACCATGACCTCCTATCCCCCTCTCTCTTCCCTCTCCCTGTCCCTCATTCCCCTATTCCCCACCTTGTGTTAGATCATCTACTGCCTTCATATTAGAACTGAGTACACTGGATTCTTTCTTCTTCATTCTTGTGATGCTTTACTGAGAAGAATGTATTTCTATATAAGATCATGTTAGTAAACACACTTTCACTTCATCCATTCTTTGGGGGGAACTTTTTATTTCTTTTTCTTGCCTGTTTTGCCTAGGACTTCCAGTACTAAATGTATATTGATTAGAGTTACTAAGAGTAGGCATCCTTGTTTTGTTCATGATGTTAGAGAAAAAGCCTTCAACTTTTCACCATTAATTATGTTTTCTGTGAGTTTGTCATCTATGGCCTTTATATGTTGGGGAATTTTTCTTCTATATCTAATTTTTGAGAATTTTGATCATGAAATGTTATTGAATTTTGTCAAATTCTTTTCCTGTACCTATTGAGATGATCATTTTGTTTTTGTCCTTTATTCTGCTAATAAGGTAAGTCACTTATATCGATGGGCATATGATGAGGCATCCTTGCATCCAGAGATAAATGCCACTTGATCATGGTAAATGATGACTTTAATGTCCTGTTGAACATGGTTTGCTTGTATTTTGTCAAGAATTTTCACATCTATTTTCATCAGTAATTTTGGCCTATGGTTTTCTTTTTGGTGGTATCTTTGTGTAGCCTTGGTATCAGGGTAATGCTGGCCTTGTAAAATTAGTTTTAAAGTTTTCCTTCTCTTCAACTTATTGAAAGAGTTTGAAAAGGATTGGTATTATTTTTTTTCTTTAAATGTTTGGTAGAATTCAGCCATGAAACTATCTGGTGGTTTTCCTGGATGGGAGATTTAAAATTATTTATTCAGTCTCCTTGTTCAGTCTTGATAAGTTCAGATTTCTTCTTAATGATTCAGTCTGGGTAACTTATATGTTTAAAGAAATTTAACTATTTTTTCTAGGTTGTCTAATTTGTTTGCCTATAAATATTTATGATCCTTTGTATTTTTATGTTATCAGTTGTAATGTCTCCTTTTTCATTTCTGATTTTGTTTGAATTGTTCCTCTTTTTTTCTTAGTCAAGGGTTAGAAAATTTTGCTTATCTTTTCCAAGCAACAACTCTTAGACTTACTGAAATTTTGTATTATTTTTCTAGTTTCTATTTAATTTATTCTTCTATTTCATTCTGGTTTCTAATTCATTTATTTCTTTTCTTAAATATTATCCCCCTTCTGCTAACCTTGGGCTTGGATTATTATTCTACAAGTTTTCTAAGGGTTAGAAGTATATTGCTTTTTTTCTGAGTTCTCTCTTCGTCTTTTTTTTTGTTGTTGTTGTTCATATATAGGCAATTAATGCCTTGAATTTCCCTTTTATAATTGCTTTGTCTGCTGCATCCCAAATATTTTGATGTGTTATGTTTCCATTTTCATTTGTCTCAAGATATTTTTTTAATCTTTCTTTTAAATTCTTTCTTGACCCTATAGTTATTCTAGTTGTTCTGAAGCATATTGTTTAATTTCCATATATTAGTTAATTTTCCTCAATTCCTCTTATATTTGGTTTCTCATTTCATACAATCATGACCAGAAAAAATAATTGATGTGATGCTCTCTTCCTAAACTTGTTAATGCTTTTTGTTTTTTTTCTTTTTGGTGCCCTTGTCTATTGTCTCTCTTGAAGACCCTTCATGTGCACTTTAGAAGAATGTGTATATTGTTGTTGGATGGCATATTCTGTTAGGTCCGTTTGATCTAAAGTATATAGTTCAAGTCTAGTGTTTACTTATTGTGTTTCTGTGCAGATGATATGCTTATTGTTGAAAGTGGGGTATTAAAATCTCTTGCTAATATAAATTTCCCATCTATGTCTCCATTAAGATCTCTTAATGTTTATATATTTAAGTGATCCAATGTTAAGTGCATATAGTTACAATTGTTAGACCCTCTGGATAAATTGATATTTTTATTCCAATAATAAGACCCAAAAGGAGTGGGATGAGAAGGAGGAGTAAAAGTGCAGAGTATGTACATGTCATAAATATTGTTGTATCTTTTTATAATATGTATCACTTAAATAATTATTGCAGCTGGAGTTGTTTTTAATACTTTTTCTTTGATCTTTTACTAGAAGTAAAATTTATTTTATCCACTGTCATTATAGTATTAGACTGTACTGTAGATGACAGTAGATTTAACAATGTCCTTACTTTAACTGATGAGTTTTATACTCTCTTGTGTATTCATGTGACTAATTTGCATCCTTTTCTTTCCAGTTTTAATCAGTCCCTTTAACATCTCTTGTAAGGCAACTTTATAGGTAATAAACTCTCACTCAATTTTGGTTTGTCTGAGAAAGTCTTTGTCATCCCTTCATTTTTCAAAAGATGGGGTTAGGTATAGTATTCTTGATTGGCATTTTTTTTTTTTTTCATTCAAAATTTTGAATATATCATTCCACTCCTTTCTCATCTTCCAGTTTTCTGTGGAGAAATCTGCTGATAGTCTCATGGGGGTTCCCTGCACATGACTATTTGCTTTCCCATGCTGCTTTTAACTTTTGACAATTTGACTATAATGAGCCTCAGTGTAGGTCTCTGGATTCATTTTATTCAGTCTCCTTTGGAATTCTTGGTTCTGGCTTCCTATTCCCACTTTCACCTCCCAACCCAAGATTAGAAAGTTTTTTTTTTAAATCATTATTTCTTTGAATATGTTTTTTGTTTGTTTAATTTATTTTTTATTTTTTTATTAGATCATAACTCTGTACATTACTGAATTTACAGGGTACAATGTGCTGATTTTATATACCATTTGGAATATTTACATCAAACTGGTTAACATATTATTCACCTCACTTAATTATTGTGTTTTATCATACTGAGTGGAGTAAAACTGAAAACATTTCCACTGAGATCAGGTACCAGGCAAGGATGCCCATTGTCTCCACTGCTGTTTAACATTGTAATGGAAGTCTTAGCCATCTCAATCAGGCAAGAGAAGGTGATCAAGGGTATCCAAATAGGGTCAGAGGAGATCAAACTCTCACCCTTCACTGATAATATGATCCGATACCTGAATATGTTTTTTGTTCCTTTTTTCTCTCTTTGTCCTGTTGTATGACTAAAGTATGTACATTATTTGACTAGATGATGTCACAGAAATCTCTGAAGCTATCTTAATATTTTTTACGCTTTTTTTCTTTTGCATGAGTTCCAGTGACCTGTCTTCGAGTTCACAGATCCTTTCTTATGCTTAAACTAGTCTGCTGTTCTAACATTGATTTTTTCAGTTCCATTATAGTCTTCTTCAGCTCTATGATTTCTGATTGGCACTTGTATATTCTATCTTTTGGTTTGAAGTTATTATTTTTGGTCCTGCATTGCCCTCTGGACCTCAGTGAGCATCATTATGACCATTATTTTTTTTAATTCCCTGATAGGTTGAGTGAATTACATATCTCCAATTATCTTGAGTCAGTTTCTGTAGATTTATTTTGCTAAAATATATACATATGTATATACACACATATGTAAAATTTATTTATTTTTCTTGATTCTCTGTCTCCCTCTGCTGGTCTCTGTTCATTAGACAAGACAATGTCCTCTCCCCATTTTGTCAGATGGGATTTGTATAGAAGAAAAATCTCATTAATCTATTCAGCCAGAGATTGTAAGGCATCTCTTAAATCTTGTGCTTGTCCAGACTTCTGAAACTATTTTTGGTGACCCCCCAGAGATTGGGATGTGTCACATAATATCAGTGCACTGTGATTAGCAAAATAGCTAGATGTAGTTTGAAAGGTTGAGATGTTGGATATGTAGTCCAGTTCCTTCTACCCTCATGTTGAAGCAAAGCACAGAAGTTATTCTCTCTGCACTAAGTGGGGAGAGGCTCACTGGTGAAAGCCTGTAGTCAAATTAGATTTCAACCTCTGATCTTGGAGAGATATCTGTTGAAAGTTTTTTATTACTCAGAGCTAGGTCAGTAAGAATAAAGTCTCTTTGGTGGGAGTTACAGAGGTTGTGGCACTCAGTGTGTAAACAACCTTCTTCCAGGAAGAAAAGATTGACCTGGGTTTATCTCTAGGGTGAGCCAGAGGAAAGGCTCAGGATGTGCCAAGTTCCTGTTCAGGCTGCCTGAGGTCTACTGTTTGCCTTGTAAACTCCCCGATGAAAGTTAATTAGAGGCCAGGCTATAAGTAGCCACTGGAAGAGTGTATAGTAAATCCTTTATGGAGAGAAAATGGGAGCTATGCATTCCAGCTCTTTTTCTCACAGCTCCCAGGGGATCATACCCCTGGAAGTAGCTGTGCCCCTATTTAAAATCACCTCTTTGTTCTGTGATCTAGGAAGGTTCACATGTGCCAAGTTTCATCTGCTCCCAGAACTAGGAGGTTTGAGATGCAGTCTCTCAGGTAGATTCTGTAAAAGTCTGGATATTTGATGAGTAGAAAGACACTATCCTAGGGAAATGTGTAACTCTGGTGTTACTGCTGGTGCAAACTGAAGAGAAAGCTCAGGAAGCATTGAGCTGCTGCCAGCTGCTGGAGGCCTAAGGTTTGACTGCCCCTCAACACCCCAGAGCATATTACTTATAAACCAGGCTGTCAGCCATGGGGAAAGTGTGCTATAAACCCCTTCCAGGGAGAAACAGAAGTGGCCTTTTGAGACCCTTCTCTGCACTAATCTGAGGGGGATGAAGTCCATGAAAGTGCTTGCACACCCAAATAAAACTACTACTATTTCCTGTGGTTTACAGAGACCTAATCTTTTCTGCTGCCAATTTTGTGAACCAAGAGCCAAACCACAGAGCACCTTAGAGTTATGGCAATATTTATAAGATCCAGCCTTCCCCTACATAGGGCAACCTGGGTGTTAGAAACTCCTTTGGTTAAATGGGGGAGTTCATCTCTGAATGTGCTGCAGCTTTTCCTACCCATTCAAAATGGATGTTTTCTTCATTAGTTAGTGGGTAAGAGGATCTCAACTGGTTTCTGACTTTCTCTAAGAGGGAATTAATCCTCCCTAAGAGTGAATAAATGCTCATTTGGGTTTGGTGTGTTTGGGTTTGGATCACAGAAGCCTCTTACGCTATCATGTTGCTGATAATACTCTAAGTAAAACTATATAAAGAAAATACACCAATTGGTAAACAGTAGGGATTTCTGGGTGACTTAAATACGAATGCTTTCATGTGCTGTTTTTGAATGCTATATATAAGTACAAAAACTTTTACAGTGAGATAATTACTTTGAAAAAAAGACAGAGGGAATTTTAACATATAAATCTGTTTCTAGTAGACTTAGCAACATATTAAAAATCCTTGTATGTTACTGCTGTACATCTTCTCAATAGGATGACCAGAGCCTTTCTACAATGCTTCACCAGGAGAACTGGCCTTACCAAATTTTCCAGTCTGAAATTCATCTACCTTCCCCATTCAGCCATCTCTCTGAAAGACAGTGTCTGCAGTGTGGCCGACCACATCAAGGCTACTATATTCCATATTAAAGGAAGAAAATATATTACATTTGATTATAAGCATATTAAGCTTTGAGATGATCTGGTAAGAAATGATTCCTCCTCCAGTTAGTAATAACTTTGCGGGCTCAGCAGGTACGTAACATCTTTGCATAGCGATAATAAGAATGTGCAATAGATTTTAATATTAATGGAAGGCAAAGAATGGATGAGGAATTAAGAATATTTAAAGGAATTAAGAATGCTTTTTAACAGTTATTCTCAATTATGGTCTTAGAGGAGTCACAAAATTTTTGAAAATTGGACCCCATACAGAAGTGCTAGAACCATCTCAAAGCCAGATATAGAACTGCTGTTTTTAGATTAAAATATTGTTTTCTTTATACAAAAAAAACAAAACAAAACAAAAAAAACCTTCCATTGCATATATTTATGGCAGGTTAGGGACATGATTTGACCCTTATAATTAGCTCAATTGTAAATTATGTTCTTCTACAACAGGTTTTAAATTGGCTGTGACAAAGCAAAAGTTACTGGTAATTCAGTGAAGTTACAATGTTTTTTAAGAATTTGAAAGAAAGATTATCTAATGAAACTTTAAGTAAAAAAGCCAACAAAACACAATCCTGGAGGGTTGTTTACTTTTAGCTGAAAGAGGGTGGCAGAATCTCAGGCCAACTGGGTTGACGTCACTGGGTGACATGACATGAGTATATTAATTTATCCAAAGAAAGCTGGAATAGGACATATAGCCCATTATCATGAAGAATGCTGTTATATATACAGATTATATAGAATTAATTATGGAATCAATCCCTCTTAATTTAAACCTCACCCTTTTCCCTGTTGGTATGCCTACATGAAGATAATATACTGCTAGGAATTATATTTCTTCTTATAAATAAATAACCTGGAAATGATATTAATATTCCCTTTTCTATGAGTTTTTTCAATATTAGCAAAGTTATGAAAGGTTCATCTAGTCATCATCTTCTATTTGATTGAGAGACAGACCTTTTACAACAATAATCCCCCCAAATGATGTTATTATTGGGAGCAGTTTTGATGCTCTTAGAGATAGCCCCCCATCTTGTCACCATGGACCAACACGTTTTTTAATTCTGTTTTCTAACTTTTTCAGTGGATACTGTTATAATGTATATAAAGCACTGAATTACCAGGTGGGTGTCTTGATAAATGGCGAAAACCTACACCAGTCACACCAACAAAAATTCTAATTCAACTCTTTTGGAAGGAAGTATGGAGAATCCTCAAAGAACTCTAATTAGACCTCCCATTTGACCCTGCAATCCCAATTACTGGGCATCTACCCAGAAGAAAAAAAATCATTTTATCACAAGGACATTTACAGTAGGCTGTTGATTGCAGCTCAATTTGCAATTGCCAAATTGTGGAAACAACCTAAATGCCCACCAACCCAGGAATGGATTAACAAGCTGTGGTACATGTATACTATGGAATACTATTAAGCCACTTTTTACCTCTTTTGTATTAACCTGGAAGGAGTTGAAATACATTCTTCTTTGTAAAGCATCACAAGAATGGAGAAATAAGAATGCAAATGTACTCAATTCTGATATGAGGACTATTGATGACCAAGTACATGGTCAGGAGGGAAAGGGTAGAGCAGAGAGAGTGAAAGAAGGAGCTGGGTGGGGGGCTCACAGTGTGTGACACACCTCTTGGAGGTGGGACACAATTATACGAAGGTCTTTACCTAACAAATGCAATCAGGTCAGTGTAACCTGGTTCTCGGTACCCTAAATGAATCCTCAACAATTGAAAAAAAAAAAAAAAAAAAGACTAATCCCAGGCACATTTTTCCTCCAATTCCTTTCCCATTTCAAATGGTCTTCAGATCTTAGAAATTTTAAATTCTTAAATATCTTAGATCTCCAATCTTCTCTCCATTTTCACTAATTCTTAGTTGAGGCCTTACCACGTTTCCCCTAAACTATTGACATTGCCTCATAACTGGTTCAAACCACCTTCCATAGCACTGCTCAATTTTCAAAACTTCAACTCGAAGACTTACTGTTGAAACTTGCCAACAGCCTCCGTGTTCTCTCTTGGGTAAACACTCGTCTCTTCTGTAATGCATAAAAGGCCACTCAACATCTAGTTGTTTATCTTTCCCTCCTCATCCACTGTAAGGCTCAGTAATATTAATCCATCTGAAGTCTTCAGAACACCCCTCCGTCTCACCCGCCTGCAGCTTCTCAGCTTCCCCCAATGCTGGCTGCCTTGCCCCATGAATGATCACGAATGACTAGCATCAGTTTGCTAGTCAGGCAGTTCGTGGTGAGGTTAATTACACCAGCATATTGGTGTAGTTATTTCTTTTCTGGGGAAGACCTCTAGTGAAAAACAATCTTACATTTCTCCAAAAATTATTGCATGATGTCTTTATTACTTAGAGCCTTAGGACCTTGTTTACAGGTCTAATAGCCCAGCAACTCATACCAAATAAATATATTCTGTCCATTGGTGTCAATTTTAGGTTGACTCTAAATCTGAGGTTGATCAGACTTTATTTCTCTCCTCCAGAAAAGAGAACATTACAAAAATCGTTAAGTAGATAAATACATAGTAAAGGGGCAATGCAAACGTGGTTAGCAGGAAGTCCCATGTCACTAAACACAAGGTTTAAACAACTTTATGTTCCCCCAAAAATGTCCTCTTGTATATTGTAGACTCTTTCCCACTGATAAGAGTTTTGTCTACATTTCTTCTTTCTTACCTTTTTTTTTTTTTTTTTTTTTTTTTAATGTGATTTTATCTGTATCCTGGTTCCTTGATCCCTGAAACTAGTGATCGTGCCTCATTTTTTCAGTCTTGGATGCAAAAACTTTTAGTAAATATTTAACTTCTTTTGCCCAGCTGTGAGTTCTGGTGCATTTCATTTAGCTGTCATGAGAATAATTCTTTATTAGACAAAAAAATTAAGCAATGAAATGCTGTTAGGGAATTTTGAATAGGAATTCTGAAGCCTTCGGATGTCTCAGGGGTAACTTTGGATGGTGAAGGAAAAGCCCAGTAAACCCAATTTTGGGACTCTCACTTAAATTTCTACTGGAGAAGCTTCACTTTATAATGTTACACTTATTCATTTATAGCATTTTCTTTGAAGCATAGGATACATTATAAATTAGGCACACATTACCATCAGAAACTATTGAAAGTGATGATTGTATGATTAACTCTCACCTCTAAAATGTTCTGATTCAATAGAAGTTTCATTTAAATAAACAAGAGCATTGTTTCCATTGAGCTTACATTAGATTTTATTAATCTGAGGTGTCTCTAAATTTGCTTGGAGCAAAATTGTGTTCTCTTTTTACTAAAATTAATGAATTTCAGTACTTCCTGTGCTATCTTTGTCATCGGTAGAAATTACAGATATTTTTATATGATGACAATGCATTTGTGAAAGTTATCTGAAATTAGTATCTGTGATCATTACTGCACTGAAATTATAGTGTTTTTAGAGCCATTTAGACCTTGATATTTACTCCCTTAATAAATAAATGCATGTATTACTTTATCACAAGTTTATTTTAAAAATATTTTTGTAACTGTATTTTAATATAATTAATTTCCTTCCTAACGTTAAAAAAATGCCTTTAAAATATTATTCTGAGGAGGGGTCTATGGAGAAAGGGATGATGGTGTAATGAATATGCATTTGACAGTAACACAGCTGATAATTAATATTCTGCCTGGCATAAGTAGCTATAGAACCACTGGTGCTTTCTGCACCTATAAGCTATGGACCTCAGCTGTTGCACCTGTTTGGCAAAGATTATCATCATTCACACTCTGTCTCACATGCAGGTTCCATGTATCCCTGCAGGCTAGAAAGTCACATTATATAATCTCCCTTGAATATAAAACTCTGTTCTGTTATCGTTTTTCTTTGTTTTATATGTGTATTTTGATGTAATTGCCCTATTTAAACTCAGAATTTGCATGCTTTACTGAACACGTCTTTGCTGGCCCAAGATCTGCTTCTTCTAATATTGTGATTTTCCTTGGCAATGCAGCTTTTCTGCACCATCAGGCCCTATGCTATGAACAGGGGTGACTACACCTATAACCTTCATCTATCTTGCTGGACATGGGATTCGTTCCCCTTGGCAAGATAAACGGGCCCTTAACACAGCTAGAATTGATGCGACTTAATTCTGTAATTGTAGTAGGTAAAGAGCTACTCGTCCCTCTCTCATTTCTAAGAAAGATACTTACCAAGCTCTTGCTAAAACATCTTCCAACCAAAAGAAAAGACTGCCCAGGAATGAAGCTGATGAAGAGGAAAGTAGCTAAGGAAGAAAGAAAGCAACTCAAACCCTTGGCAAACATCCTTCTGAAGAAATGATTTATAACAGGACTGAAATGAATTCTTCCCCTGTACTCTTCAACTGTGGGAGTTACCAACTTCTGTTTCACGTAAGTCGTTTTAAGTTGGCTTATATCAGAAAGAACAATTATCTTGGTAGGGGTTATACAACAAATTGAGTAATTAATGTCTTAAAAAGATAAAACTAATTTTGTGATATAATTATTTTGTTAAATAATAATTAGGTCGATGGGTACAATGTGACCATTTATTGATCTTTGTGTTATAATTCCTTGTATATACTTCATAATATAGCAAAGGTGGAAACACTAAACCTATTTCATAGGGGAGTGAATAATTTCTGATGTTATTTTTCTAGATCTATGGAAAATAAAATAGTGTCAAAATTTTGGTTTTTTGGACTCCAGAGTCTTTGACTTTTCTAGTATGTATTCTGAGAACCTCTGTAAGTTGACCACCTAGGGGACTGTTACAACCGATGGAGGTTTTCAATGTAAGGGACTAGGCCTACTGTTCTGAAACATACATATGGTGCATGTCCAGTCAAGGACAATTAGGTCAACTTAAAGAAGTGGTCAATGAAAGGAGGTGGTCAGCTCTGAAGGTTCTATTGTATATTATAACTTCTATACTAGTGTAAAATAAACATCAATAATACATAGTCAAAACTCTGAATGTGGAACTGTGCACCAATTCTCCTCTTTCCTATTCCTATCATTTTGAATTTTTTTTTGCAAAAGCATCATTTTATGTTTCCTAAACGTCCTTTACGGAACTGTCTCAGGGTGATTTAAAAATAGAAGCTTCATGACACCCCAAGGAAGATAATATGCTATAGGTTTATAAGAGGAAAGCGTAATCAAAGTAAGACCTGAGTAAAATAACGCTAGGGGAAAATAATCATCGAGTGATGAACACCCAAGTTTGTGATGGTTACATTGCCAGTGAAACAGAGAATTTGGCAGCTGTATCTGGATGGTGTGAGGAGCCTTAGATAAAGTGGCACAATTTTTAAGCATATTAGAGTTTGGGGAATGTGTGATAGAACATTCCTTATTCAGGAACAGGAGGTATACCCATCTAATTCTCGTGAAACTTAGATTTCCCATACATTTTCCTGGGCTGCTATCCCCTTTCTCATTTTTCTTGTCTTCAAATTACATGTTATTGCTTTAAGGATGCTATTAATAGAGTGGAAAGTGAGCACAGGCAAGTGTCTGTGAAAATCTTGGGAAGTGTTACACAGGTTGAAGGGAAAATAAAACTTTTTCATGAATGTGCAGAACAGGTAACATTTCCCTTAGGATTTGGTTTGTAGTCTTTCTTAGAAGCATCATGTCCTAACATCCAAGATCAATCCATTCAAAATAACTGATTTTTAATATAATTAGGAAAGTTCACAGCTCGGTAAAGACTGGTGAGGAAATGATGACATAGGAGGCTGACTTGAACTGGTAATGCTCTCAGGAAGCTATAGCAGAAGCTGAGCCTTATTCTGGACTGCTTCTCTTAAGACGGTGGTTGGAGTAAACACATCTGCCTTTCTTCCACATGAACAGCCCCAAGTTATCGAAACTGATAGTGCCCATTTTGCTGGGTAAGTAAACTGTGTTTCTGGTTTATCTGAATTCAATACAATACCAATTCTTTGTAAATCAAATGCCATATCATTTAACTTAAGTGATAGGGTATTATAATATAAAGTACCAATTACAATATAAATTTACACTTAATTGTGGTCTATTACTCTTGCAAAGTGTACACTCACTTTCACTTATTTCTAACTTGATAGAAAATACATATTATGATAATTGAATTATTTTCTCAGGTTCCTTCTGTTTTAGTCTATAAAGTAATCCAATGTCTCTAAGTCTTTTTTAGGATTTATGAAATTCACCTATGGGCTAGAAATTTTTAGAATTAAATTTCCAGAACACATTTACAAGTTATATGATAACATATTTCAAATTATTATCTATTGTATCTGTTTTTCTTTGAAATTAAATAAAAATAATATTAATTGAAAGTATCTGATTTCCCTAAAGTGTTAATATTTATTAAGTCAGAGTCATTTATTAAACTACTACAGCAACATCATAGCAAATGCTTCACATTTTCATCAAGTTTTTGAACTAAAGATAGATTTATTTCTCTCATGTTGGATACTATAAAGTCATTCTAAATCCTGATGAAAAAATTCATTTGCATCTAACAGAATTCATGAAAATCTAATTGCTAGATGTGTGATAGGAGAAACTTTTATACCTTCTTCAAGATTTGGTAAAAGTTATAACTTGAATTCAGTAAAAGGGGCAGTTGTGATTATAGCTCAACATTAACAATAAAACCAAGGTATTTTCTGTTTAAGCTAATATACATTGATGAATAAAGGCATAACTCTAGGCAAGAAAAAAAGATTATTTTAAATTGTGTTGAACATAAGAATCAAAATAAATTAAGTAAAAAAAATGAAGTGAAAACGAAAGAAATCCTTTATGTAGTTTCAATTTTTCTTTGGTTTAAATATCATAATTGTTCTTCAGTGTTCCAAAATTTTCCTTACTATATTTATTTCTAAAATATTTTTATCACTTTTGAATTGCTTGAATAAATATTTTTACATGTATTTTTGTTATAAAGAGAAATCTAGAGACTTTGATTTTTGAAGATCAGGCAGAGAAATGACACAGAATACATAAATTTATCACAACCTCATGTCTCCAGCTGAAATGTCTATGGCCTTTTGCTTCAACCTTTTACTTCGTATTTAACCTTGACAACAAATTGCATGGAGGGAAATCATTTCTAACATTATCAGGACCAAAACTGTACTGTGTGACAGTCTGTAATAACATTTGCCATATGTATTCTTCAAAATATTTGCTCATTATCATCTGAATAGATCTTGTAATGAGAGACATTTCTGTTGCCAAAGAAATATGAAAAAGAGTGAAATTTTACAAGCCAGAACTAATTAAGTTCTAATTCTAAGAATTAATTAAGTTCTAATATTAAGCTCATTAATTGACTAATGAGCCTAAGAAATCCTTAGGAAGGTCATATAAGGTGTAGCATTCTTCACCTTATTAATTTAGGAATAGAACCTGTTTTTAGCCAAGTATTGTGCAGGGAACCCATAGTCCCAGCCACTCAGGAGCTGAGGCAAGAGGCTCAATTGAGTTTGAAGTTGCTGTGACCTACGACACCCCAGCGCTCTACCTAGGGCAACAGACTGAGAATTTGTCACAAAATAAAAAAAGAAAGAAAAGAAGGAAGGAAGGAAGGAAGAAAGGAAGGAAGGAAGGAAGGAAGGAAGGAAGGAAGGAAGGAAGGAAGGAAGGAAGGTAGGGAGGGAGGGACAGAAGGAAAGAAATAAGACCTCACTAACACACAGCATTTCAGGAGAAAATATGAAA
>CAUYPK010123145.1:0-15296 GCA_963574355.1 Loris lydekkerianus | reverse complement strand
TCAAATCTTAAATCTGGCCCTCGGAAATTGGTTGAAGGTATGGAAAAGGCGAATTTTTCCATATCGTTTGGATGGAGGGGAATAGAAAAAAAACAATCTTTGATGTCTATGACTGTGAGGTGGTAACTTGCAGGAATTGCTGGAATCCAGGGGAGACCTCTCTGGGGATTTCCGAGAGGGATCATTCTGTTATTTATTTTTCTGAGGTCCTGAAGGAGTCTCCAAGAACCATTGGGGTTCCTAATTATGAATACCGGAGAGTTCCAAGGGCTAGTAGATGGCCTTAAATGCCCTTGGTCTAATTGTTGGTTGACTAATAAATTTAGATGTTGGAGTTTATTTGAAGGGAGAGGCCACTGCTCTACCCATATAGGGTCCCCGGGTGTCCATTGAATTTGGAATACGGGGGGATGAGCAGTGGCCTTTAGGATTGGGGGTGAACCCGGGAGTTTTCTTGATCGATTGGTTCGAGGTATGGGTCATCTGGATAATAGTACTGCCCTCTCTGTTTTTGTTGAAATTGCTTTTCAAGTTTATCTTGGGAGTGATCATCCTGAGAGTTGTTATGGTCCGTGGTGATAAATGCCTCCGCCTCACCTAAAATGTCTTCACCTAGGAGATTAGCGGTTAGGCCTGGGACCACAAGAGGGCGCACTGCCCCATGGTTTCCACTAGGGTCCACCCAGGGGAGCCAGGCATCGGTCTCCCAGGAGGTAAATCGGCCACCCATGCCTAACAGGGGTGGTCCAGGTATTAGTTGCCAAGATTGGGGTACTTCCTCTTTCCTGATAACTGTGGGTCTGCCCCAGTGTTGATGAGGAATTTGAAGGATTTATCTCCAGTTGTAGGGGTTATTTTTGGTCTCATGCCCGTAACTAGGGGAATGGTCCAATGTTTTTGTACTGGTCTGCTCCCTTTTTTTTTTTTTTTTTTTTTTTTTTTCCGTAGAGACAGAGTCTCACTTTACCGCCCTCGGTGGAGTGCCATGACGTCACAGGACTCGCAGCAACCTCCAGCTCTTGGGCTTCCGCAATTCTCCTGCCTCAGCCTCCTGAGCAGCTGGGACCACAGGCGCCCGCCACAACACCCGGCTATTTTTTGGTTGCAGTTTGGCCGGGGCTGGGTTTGAACCCGCCACCCTAGGCATATGGGGCTGGAGCCCTACTCACTAAGCCACAGGCGCCACCCTGCTCCCCTTTTTTAACGGGGCTGGGGATAGCCCCACAGGGAGTTTAAAGGCTCGCCTTTGAGATTGAATTTGGATTTGCAATTGCGGGCCCAATGAAAGCCTTTTTTACAACGAGGGTAGGGGGTGCGGGGGGCCATTTACCCCTGGTGGGTCAGGGGGATGTTTGGTTTGGTTAGGACATTCCCGCATGAAGTGGCCCTCTTTACCATACCCAAAACATGTCTACTTGCCTGCAGTAGGGGCTAATTGAAGGGCATTAATAAGGGTTTGGAGTTCTTCCTGGTGGTCTGCCTGAAGTGCCGAAACCATTGCCCTTGCTTGATGAGACGTGGAACCAACATCTCGGGTAGCTATGATCCACCTCTCCATCACCTGGTTTCTTAACCCAGCGCAGGCGAGCTTACAATCAGTGGTCATGCCATCCCAGACTAAAGAACGGACAAATCGGTCCCGTAACTCTCTGGCAGGGAACTTTCTTTGTAGGCTTTTTTGGACTCTGTCTATAAAGGTGGAGAGGTCCTCTGTGTGTTTCTGATTGATTTCCACTATGGGGGGATTCAGTGGGGCCCTCGTCTAATTTCTTCCATGCAGCTAGCCCACTGTCTCTGACCTGATCTTGGTAAGGAGCAGGAATAGCTGCCTGCTGGAGACCAGTGGAAAATTGATCAGCTGTACCATAAAACATGTCGTAAGTTATGGGTATGGGAGGTTGGGCGCTTTGATTACGTTCTCCCCGAGCACGGCATTCCTCCTGGAAGTAGGCCATCCACTTAAGGAATGTAGGGCCCGGGAGTACCGCTTTGGCTAATTCCTTCCAGTCTCGAGCTACACAAGCTTGGTGCACTAGCCCTTCAAGTATGGCTTTGCCCAGGGTGAATTAGGGCCGTCCTCAGAAACTGCCTTCCTTCGATCTTTTAGATCTTGAGTCTCCCAGGGGTACCAGGCTGTGGGGCAATTACCTCCGGGATTAATATTAACTAGAAAAAGGTTGGTAGCTCCGCCCTCAGTACCACTTTCTCCACCCACCATATGGTGGAGGTGCAGAGGGGGCCCAGAAAGGATTAGTTGGAGGATTCCCAGAAGGGTTGAGGGAAGGATAGAGAGGTTTGGGTTGACTCGGCGGGCCAATGAGGTCCATGGACTCAGAGCTCTGATTTGGGCTCGGTTCTGCCTTGGGACTTTTATTCTCTGCTTCTCTCAGGGTCAATGCTCCCTTCATTTTTTGAAGGGTCTGACTATCAGAGAGGTCTAGTCCTCTGCTTTTGAGTAAGATTCAAAGGGATTCTAAACTGGGGTCAAGTTTAGAGTAAGACTTCCCCATAATTTATGGGGGTACACTCACCCGCAGACCGATTGGCCTGTCAGCAAACTTCGTGTGGGGAGCCGAGTTCCTCACACGGGGCACCAGTCTGCCGGGCTATCCAGCAGGTCCAGAAGAGGGGAGAGCAGGGCCAGCCTGACTCTGTCCCCAGGTCTGAGCAGGATGGTGAGCATGGCAGCCCGAACAGGAACACATGGAGCCGGGAGTCTGTCGAAGCAGAAACTCAACTTTATTGCATCAAGCAGCCACTTATATAGAGCGTGGGGGGGGCGGGGAAAGGAGGTGGGGGGGATGAGGTACGTGTGATGGGTGGTAACAGGGTTGGGCCAATGGCATGGTACCACGTTAGCTGTATCTAGGTAGAGGCAGTTTCAGGCTGGGCCTTGCTGAATCATTGCTACGCGGAAGTAGCTGGATGGATTTACTTCTAGTCAGGCTTGGGAAGTTGCACTAGGTCTCAGGCACATGGCAGGGCCCAACAAGACTCAGTCTGAAAAAAAAACAAAAAAGGCTTATCTTGGTTGCTTTTACTTTCTGGCAGTTACACAAAAGACTGTTGAAAGTGTTCGTGTGAAGTCTTTTGTGGGGATGTCAATTTAAAACTTAATCTGTTAATACCTAGAACTACAACTGCTGAATCGTAGAGTAAGATTATGCTTACCTTCTTTTATTTAATTTTATTTTTTTTTTTGTAGAGACAGAGTCTCACTGTATGGGCTTCAGTAGAATGCCGTGGCATCACACAGCTCACAGCAACCTCCAACTCCTAGGCTTAGGCGATTCTCTTGCTTTAGCCTCCTAAGTAGCTGGGACCACAGGCGCCTGCCACAATGCCCAGCTATTTTTTTTTGTTGCAGTTTGGCTGGAGCTGGGTTTGAACCCACCACCCTTGGTATATGGGGCTGGCGCCCTACTCACTGAGCCACAGGCGCCACCCAGTTTTAAATGGTTATCTTTTTGAAGTTTAGAAATTCTTTGTATGGGTAGTGTCCATAACTTGTGGGTAGGGTACTGGCCTCATACACCGAGGCTGGCAGGTTTGAACCCAGCCCAGGCCAGCTAAAAAACAATGATACCTGCAAAAAAGAATAGCCGGGTGTTGTGGTGGGCACCTGTAGTCTCAGCTACTGGGAGACTGAGGCAAGAGAATCACTTTAAGCCCAAGAGTTTGAGGTTGCTGTGACCTGTGATGCAATAGCACTCTACTGAGGGCAACATAGTGAAACTCTGTCTCAAAATAAAAAAAAAAAAAAAAGAAAAGAAAAGTTCTTTGTATGTTTTGGGTAAGCAGCCTTTTATCCAATAGTTGTTTTGCAATTTTTTTTTTTTTTAGACCAAGTCTCAAGCTGTTGTCCTAGGTAGAGTGCTTAAGCAATTCTCTTGCCTCTGCATCCCAGTAGCTGGGACTACAGGCACCCACCACAACACCTGGCTATTTTTTGTTGCAGTTGACATTGTTTTTTAGCTGGCTCTCACTGGGTTCGAATCCTCCAGCCTTGGTGTATGTGGCCAGTGCCCTACCACTGAGCTACAGGTGATTTTCTCATTCACACACAAATCTTGCTTTTGGAGTTGGATGTGAAACCTTGCCAAATCGAAGATCATCTTTTGAGGGTTTTGTTGTTGTTTTTGCTGAGACAAAGTTTGTGTTGTTGTTGAGACAAAGTCTCACTCTGGGTAGAGTGCTGTTTCCCACAATAATGTCTCCTCTGCGTTTCCATTCCACCAAGATATAACTATAATATCTCGTTAGTTGGGCTTGTGAGGCCCAGTCCAAAAACCATCATTTTCAAACAGCATTTTCAGAGATGCAATGTCTCAGGATTACTAATGCTAACTTTTTTCTCCATACTAAAGAATAGGATTTTGTTATGACATATGCTACAGATCCACTTTAGAGGAAGATATTAGTGACCTAATGGGGTGACCTAGACAACACATCTTTCTTCCTGGATTCGCCAACAAAACACATATTTTTATTCTGCTGTTGCTTTACTGAATGTTCCATTCTAGCATCAGAAATGCTTTGTGGGAGGAAGTGAATATGAACATAAAAGTAAGACTGATGACCAAGGCATGGAATAAATGTTGGGAGTCCACAGCATCATGTGAACTTCTACAAAATAGAGCATAGGTCCCCAAGGTTGTGAGTCTCACTCATTCTCCTCAGCACGTATGGCATGTTTCAGGATTCAGTGACCTTTGAGGCTGTGGCTGTGAACTTCACCCTGGAGGAGTGGGCTTTGCTGGATCCTTCCCAGAAGAGTCTCTACAGAGATGTGATGCAGGAAACCTTTAGAAACCTGGACACTATAGGCAAGAGGATGACAGTATTTTTTTCACTCAGTGAATTAACGAACAAGTGATTTTTACTCATAAATGTTGTTCAGTGATTTGGAATACGGGTCATACTTTGGTGAATAAATCAGGCGTGGGTGCAGTATACCATGACTATAGAATCTAATATTACTTAATAATTGTAATAATTTAGGATTATATTCCTGAATCTGTATTTTAGGAGAAAAATGGAAAGACCGGAGCTTTGAAGACTACTGTGAAAATCCCAGGAGAAATCTAAGGTAATTTGTATTCACAAGACAAAGCAATCTTACAGAGAATCTTAGAATGTCAAGACATGTTTAAAAAAGCAAAACCAAACAAACTAGGAGCTCACCATCAAATGACTTTATTCTTAGAAGACTTTCTCTGCAAACATATATTTTGTCAATGGAAAAGAAGCCATACTCTGTAAAATAATTTAGAGAGGTTTATTCTGAGCCAAATTTGAGGACTATGACCTAGAGCCTCACCCAGGAAGCCTTGAGCAAGTTGACTTATGGTGGTGGGGTTACAGTTTGGTTTTATACATTTCAGGGAGACAGGAATTACAGGTAAAGTCATAAATCAATATGTGAACTATATACATTGATTTTGCCTGAAAAGGTTAGATATCTCAAAGTGGGGGCATACAGATTATAGGTAGGTTTAAAAATTCTTTTCTTTTTTTTTTTTTTGAGACAGAGCTTCAAGCTGTTGCCCTGAGTAGAGTGCTGTGGCATCACAGCTCACAGCAACCTCCAACTCCTGGCTCAAGCAATTCTCCTGCCTCTGCCTCCCAAGTAGCTGAGACTACAGGCGCCCGCCACGATGCCCAGCTATTTTTTTTTTTTTTTTTTTGGTTGCAGCCATCATTGTTGTTTGGCGGGCAGGGCTGGATTCGAACCCGCCAGCTCAGGTGTATGTGGCTGGCGCTTTAGCTGCTTGAGCCACAGGTGCTGGGCCTGGTTTAAAGATTCTTTAGTTGATGGTTGGCTTAAAAGAGTTAGGCTCTGTCTAATAGACCAGGAGTCAGCAAAAAGGAGTGCTAAGTAAAGGTAAATTAATCAAAGTCCAATGCCTGGACAAATGCCTAGACTCATGTGGTTTGTTATATATATTGAGGACCTGCAAGTATGTCTTGAATAGCCTTAGGCCTGTTAGTGAGTCACAAAGGACATCTCTAAAAAGGGGAGAGTGCATGATGAAGTATGTCTGATCTCCTTTGTCATGGCTAGCAACTCAGTTCTACGGGATTACCTTGGTCAATGTGGGGGGCAGAGGGGCATGTGGAATGTCCACTCAGTGAGCCACTGGGCTGAGAGCCTTAAGATTTTATTTTAGTTCACAATTTAGATTTCACACAGATGTTTGTGTTTGTGAAATAGTTTTGTGGAAATAGTATTAAGAAATCTTACATAATTATTATGTTTATAAAATTGGTATTTTAAAATATGCATCTTGCAGAACATGTGGTCCATTCATGTTGGAACAATTCATATAGGCCAGAGAGCACCCACTTCCCTTAGGATGTTAAAATGCAAGTGTAAGTGTAATAATTAACAATAAAAAGTTATTTATGAACAAATATGCTTCTCATTTTCCACAGAAATCAAAGAGAGACACTCTTTGAAAGTAAAGAAGCTAATCAGTTTGGAAGAACCTTTAGTCAAATTCCAGATCACATGGGGAGCAAGAAAACTTCTCCTGGAATAAACCCATGTGAAAGCAGTGTGTATGGAAAAGTCTCCGTTTATCATTCATCATTTATTATGCCCATTAAAGCTGACTGTGGACAGAAAGCACCTGAGTATAAGGAATGTAGGCAAAAGCCATATATACATAAGAAATGTGAGAAAAGCTTCAGTTACCCCCACTCCTTTGGAACACATGAAAGGTCTTCTACTGGAAAGAAACTCTTTAAGAAAGAATGTGGAAAACCTTTCTTTTTTCTCACTGGCTTTTGAAATCATATGGTAATACACAGTAAAGATGGACCTCATAAATGTATGCTTTGTGGAAAAGCATTTGCTTTTCAAAGTTTTATATTGTAAACATGAAAGAATTCACACTGGAGAGAAACCATGTACATATAAACAATGTGGTAAAGCTTTCCGTACCTCCGGTTCTGTTCGAGCACATGAAATAACTCACACTGGAGAGAAGACTTATGAATGTAAGGAGTGTGGAAAAGCCTTTGTTCATTTCAGTTCCTTTCACATACATGAAAGGACTCACACTGGAGAAAAACCTTATGAATGTGAGCAATGTGGGAAAGCATTTGCTCAGTGGAGGAGCGTTCAGTGGCACATGAGAATGCACACTGGAGACAGACCTCATAAATGTAAGATATGTGGGAAAGCCTTTTATTCTCCTGATTCACTTCAAAGACATGAAAGAAGTCACACTGGAGAGAAACTGTATGACTGTAAGAAGTGTGGCAAAGCCTTAAGTTCTTCAACTTCCTTGCGACATCATGAAAGGACACACACTGGCGAGAAGCCCTTTGAATGTAAGTACTGTGGGAAAGCCTTCAGGTCTGCCAAGTTTATTCGAATACATGAAAGGACTCATACTGGAGAGAAGCCTTATGAATGTAAGCTTTGTGAGGATACATTCCATTGTATCCGTTCCTTTCATAGACATGAAAGGATTCACACTGAAGAGAAACACTATGAATGTAAGCAGTGTGGCAAAGCCTTAAGTTCTTCAACTTCCTTGCGATATCATGAAAGGAAACACACTGGCGAGATGCCCTATGAATGTAAGTACTGTGCTAAAGCCTTCAGGTCTGCCAAAGGCATTAGAATACATGAAAGGATTCACACAGGTGAGAAGCCCTATGAATGTAAACAATGTGGGAAAGCCTTCCATTATGACAGTTCCTTTCTTTATCATAAAAGGACTCATACTAGTGAGAAACATTGTGAATGCAAGCAATGTGGTAAAGTCATCAATTCCACTTCCTTTCAAATACATAAAAGAATTCACACAGGAGGGAAATCCTATGAATGTAACCAATGTGGTAAAATACTCCATTCTGTTAGGTCATTGCACAGACATGAAAGGACTCACACAGGAGAGAAACCCTATACATGTAAACAATGTAGTAATACCTTCAGGTCTGCCAAGTTCCTTCAAATATATGAAAAAATTCACACCGGACAAAAACCTTATGAATGTAAGAAATGTGGGAAGGCCTTCTTTCATCCTAGTTCCTGTCAAAGACATGAAAGAACTCATACAACTAGTATATAATTAATGTCTAGACCTGGGACAGGATTCAGTTGTCTCAGTTCCTACTGAACACAGAAATAGAGTGGAGAAAGACTATGAAATAATGACTTTTAAGTTCAGAAGAGAGATCTGTACTAGGACACTAAAATCCAGAGTTGTAGTTGGATGATTCCATGATAAAATTTACTAATGGCCTATTTTACATGAAATTTCAAAGACACAAATGAAGAAGTTACTTTTGCAGTTTTTGGCAGGGACTGGGTTTGAACCCGCCACCTCCAGCATATGGGGCCAGCACCCTACTCCTTTGAGCCACGGGTACCGCCCGACTTTAGTTACTTTTTAGAGCACCATACAGGGAGAGAGCCAGATTCATGTGGGCTATGCAGACCCCTACTTTAAGATTGTTTTTATGAATCCTTGGTTTGCCAGAGTATTCTCAAAACCACTTCACTTTCATTAGGTTTCCAAAGATCTCCCTAGAAGTTCCACATTAAAAATTCATCAGTAGTAGACAGGAAATTGAGGAGAACAATTTTTTTTTAAGACTAGGGAAAAAAATCGCAATTTGCAGTTTGGTTTTCTGCCAACATTATAATGTCTTTACCAGAGAGCTAATGTAGGCCGTCTTGGGTGGGAATATCCTCTCATGCTCTACTCTCCTAGCCTATTGATTGAATTGGTAGAAGTGGTCATTTGTACTGCAAGGACATTTGTTCCTACTGGCAGTGACTGTTTTTTTGAACCAGCATAACAACTACAATGCTGCCATCCAAACCAACTGGATGGGGGCTTATTCTCCTGCTGTTTTGTGTAGTGACTGGTCTCACCTAAAGTTTTTATATGCGAATAAGCACCTCCGTTTTATCAGGAACTGTTTAGTGTTTCCTGTTTTCGCAGCTGAATGTAATATCTCAGTTCATTTTCAACTATATTTTATGTGATTAAAAACAATATGTATGGGCAGCACCTATAGCTCAATCAGCAAGGGCGCCGGCCACATACACTTAAGGTGGTGGGTCCGAACCTGGCCCCGGCCTGCTAAGCAACAATGACAACTGCAACCAAAAAAAAAAAAATAGAAAATAGCCGGGCATTCTGATGGTTGCCTCTAGTCCCAGCTACTTGGGAGTCTGAAGCAAGAGAATCACTTAAGCCCCAGAGTGTGAGGTTGCTGTGAGCTGTGACGCCACAGCAATCTACCCAGGGTGACTTGAGACTCTGTCTCAAAAACAATTTTTTTTTTTAATTAAAAAATAAATAATATGTATGGCTTGGTGCCTGTAGCTCAGTGGCTAGGGTGCTGGCCACATTCACCCGGGGCTGCTAAACAACAATGGTAACAACAACAGAAAAAAAATAGCTGGGCAAGGTGGCTGGTGCCTGTAGTCCAAGATACTTGGGAGGATAAGGCAAGAGAATTGTTTAAGCCCAAGAGTTGGAGGTTGCTGTGAGCTCTGACATCACACCACTCTACCGAGGGTGACATAATGAGACTCTGTCTCAAAAAAAAAAAATGTCTTTTTTTGGATGCCAAGATAGCTGTACATATTTCCTAAAAATAGTCTCTGAATTGCTTTTACAACTCATATACTTACACTCAATTAATGAAATGATATATTAAAATTTCCTATTGACATCATGGATTAGATCGAGTTATAATGACACTGGGTTATTCTTTTTTTGTTGTTTGGTGTTTTTGCAGTTTTTGACGGTTTTAACCTACCACCTCCAGCATATGGGGCCAGCACCATACTCCTTTGAGCCACTGGCACCACCCAGACACTGAATTTATTCTTTAGACATTGTGAATCCATCTGACCTTGTACATGAATGTCAGTCACTTTTTACTTTATACATTTTACTCTTCATGCTAATATACTTTTTATCTTGTCCTAATTTTCCTTCAGTCATAATAATTCCAGCATCTAAATCATGCTGTTATGAATTCTCTATTGTTAAGATCACAAGTTCCATGATTGTTGTCAAAGAGGGTATAATAATTGTTATAATAAAATGACTATAAGCTATAAATGACTGTGGGATGTATCAGTGAGAGTGTTCTCAATAGAATGTCTTGCAAAATTTGTGTTTTAGGTGTACTGATTGCTATTCACAGAATTGAGTCATTTCTCTGCATTGAATGGTGTCAGGGTGTGAACATAATTCTTGTTAGAAGGCAGAAAGATGGAGTGTAGGTAACCTTGCCAATTGATTAGAATTGCTAGTCAGTCACCTCAGGAGAACTAGGGAATAAAGCCATTTCTATGATTTGGAATATTCTCTTCTATTAAGAGACATACAAAATGTCCTTGTTTTTATCTTGATCCATCATGGTCCCTAAGGAGCACTGTCTCATGTTGCAGGTGTATGACAAGTTTCCCTCCAACAGAATAAGCCTTGTCCTTGTGCTAAAGGAAGGCCAACTCCAGAAATCCTGGTATCTTTCTGCCTCGTTTATTCTCTAAACTGGAAAATACTTCCTATAATGTATAGATACTGTTTTGCATAAGGGACCTCAGTTGAAAAATATGTAAATTCACTTTCTCCTTAGGAAGCTATATAATTCTTTTTTTTTTAAAGTCTCCTTATTGTATCCAGTGAGGCCAATATGTTAATGTCATTGTCCACTGAATAGAAGCCTTGGTAGGAAGAAAATCAGCATCACCATTCCACCCAAGCATTTTTTGCTGATGTAATAAGCTCTTAACACTAATGTTACACAGCTCTCTTAATGTCAGACTGTAGAAGAAAAGGCAACATGGAAAAGTTAGTATTTTATAATATACAGTGGCATCAAACCATGGATGGCTTCCTTGAAGGTGCCAGCCAAGCTCCTCTTTTGAAAAGCCTATTTGAAACTTTCTAGAGATAAAACCCAGGTACCATAGGATAGAGCAGCAATCAGTGACCAAACCTCCACAGTGTACACAGATGACAAGTCCAGCCCTAGCTGATGTATCCACTGAGTGAAGGGTGCTGTCACTGTTCGTCAGATTCTGTAGAATATAACTCAGATCCAGGAAGAGATGGCAGTAGAGATAGATGTAGGTGCTCCAGGACCCAACTACTTCCTTATCCTTCTGCCTTGAAGGCCAGATGCACAGAAATCACTTTGATTAAAGAGGAGAAACAACTGCATCAACTTGACTCTATAAGTAAGATTTTCTTTTCTTTTTTTCTTTCTTGAGACAGAGTCTCACTATGTTACCCTCGGTAGAGTGCCACGGCAGTGTCACGGCTCACAGCAACCTCAAACTCTTGGGTTTAAGCGATTCTCTCGCCTCAGCCTCCCAAGTAGCTGGGACTACAGGCGCCCACCACAATGCCCAGCTATTTTTTTTTTTTTGTTTGTTTGTTTGTTTGTTTGTTTGCAGTTGTCATTGTTGTTTAGTAGGCCCAGGCCAGGTTCTAACCGTCCAGCCTTGGTGTATGTGGCTGGCGCCCTCACCACTGAGCTACGAGCACCAGGCCTATAAGTAAGATTTTCTGAGGGAAGCATATCCTGTGTGTGGGGTGGCTGATGCAGATAAGGGACGCTGGAAGCACAGAGTAAAGGAGGTGAATGGGACACAGCTGAGAGCCTGGTTATTGGCCTTGCATATGGAAGTTTTTTGAAGGTTTACAGAGAGCACCAAAGAGGATATAGTAGCACACATCCAAAGGCTGTTCGTGAGCCAGAAAGGCCATTACTTTTTTTTTTTTTTTTTTTTTTTTCCAGTTTTTGGCCGGGGCTGGGTTTGAACCCGCCACCCCTGGTATATGGGGCCTGCGCCCTACTCCTTTGAGCCACAGGCGCAGCCCCATACTTTTTTTTTTTTTTAAGAGGGAATCTTCCTGAGGGCCACCACTATGAAAGGCAGTTATGTTGTTCTGCTTATGCGTCCTGGTGCTTTGTCTATGACTGTGGTTTTATGCAACTGATTAGAAAAAGAAAGTTGTCATTTGTGAGTTTCATAAATTTAGAAATACTTGTTACTTTGGCTATTAGGACTCACTGTTCATTCTGGAACCATCTTCAAACCAAGAGGTATAGATACCAACTATCATACTATTTTCAAGGTTACACTTAAGTTTAATGAAGGAAACAAAATGGACATCTGTAGTTCCATTCCATATAGAAGGGAATCTTTTACCTTTCACAATTCAACTCTGGATTGATATTAGGGAATGTTTAGGTATGAATATGATATTCTGGGCAAATATGGAAAAACCTTAATTTTTGAAATACAAAACTTTCAGATATGAATGGGCTCTTTTCTTTTTGAGACAGTCTCACTCTGCTGTCTGAGCACCTGGACTAGAGTGCATGGTCTCATCCTAGCTCACAGCAACCTCAAACTCCTGGGCTCCTAATATCCTCCTGCCTCAGTCTCCTGAGTAGCTAGAACTACAAGGCACCTGCTATGTCTGGCTAATTTTTTCTACTTTTAGTAGAAATAGCAGTCTCACTCTTGCTCAGGCTGGTCTTGAACCCCTGAGCTGAAGCAATCCTCCTTGGCCTCCCAGAGTGCTAGGATTTGAGCCACTGTGCCCAGCCTTCATCAGACTTCTTAAAGGGCGGGTACAGTGGCTCATGCCTGTATTGGTAGCATTTTAAGAGGCTGAGGCATGATGGTTGGTTGAGGCCAAGAGTTCAAGACCAGATTAGGCAATCAACATAGCGAGATCCTATCCCTAACAAATTTTTAAAAATGACCTAGGATGATAGCTCATACCTATAGTCCCAACTACTCTGAAGGGTAAGACAGGAAGATAACTTGAGTCCAGCAGTTAAACATTTTAGTGACCTATAATCATAGCACTGTACTACAGAATGGCCTTTCAGAATGCAGAATGACCTTTCAAGGTCAGCGCAGTGGCTCACTCCTATAAGTCTGGCACTCTGGGAGGACAAACAGGAGGATCCTTTGAGCCTCCCAAAGTGCTAGGATTACAGACATGAGCCATTAGGTTTGGCTCTAATTTCTTTTTAAAGAAAAGTGTTCTTTTCTTAATGTTGTGAATGGAGACCTTTTCCTAACTACAAATACATAAATGTGTATGTTTTGTTTGTTTTGTTTTGTTTTGTTTTGTTTTTAATGTAAGAGCCAAGGTCTCACTGTGTTGCCTAGGCTGGCTTTGAAATTTTGGGCTAAAGTTTTTTCTTACCTCAGCCTCCACAATAGTTGGGACTATAGGTTTGGGCTACCCATTGTGGCTAATGTTTTACACAATAACTAGTACCTACACAATATGTGGGCACTTCCACCACATATATACAATTACCATTCATTCTAGTAATTGTTTCGATTCTTCTCTCAATAATCCCCAAGTGAACGAGCTTTTAATAATGCAGTTTTTTGTTTTTGTTTTTTTGGTTGAAGGAAGGTCAGGAACTCACTATGTTGCCCGGGTTGTTCTGCAGTAGCTATTTCCCAGGTGGGGTCATAGGACACTGCAACCTCCAACTCTTATGCTCAAGTGACTCTCCCTGTTTCAGCCTCCTGAGTAACTAAGGTTTGCACCCCTAAGCCTGTCCTAAATTATCTCTTAAAAGTATTCATCCCTTTGGCAAATTTCACCCAAATATAGGGGTAGATATGAATGTTTGGCAAAATGAATTATGTCTCCATTGGAGTGAAAACATATTAAAAGGAACATTCTTTTCTTCCCAGAGCCTTTCCCTTGAGGTTAGACAAGTTCTGTGGCTTTTTAATTTTGCAATAATTGACTGTAAGGAGGAAGTGACCATTAGAAAGTACTTGGTCCTTGACTCCCTGCCTTAACTTTGCACAGGTTTTCCTAAGAAAACAAAAATAATTGCATAAATGTCCCATCTCTATAAAAAGAATTAAATATGGCTCATTGCCCGTAGTACAGTGGTTATGGCACCAGCCACATACACCGAGGGTGGCAGGTTTGAACCCGACCCGGACCAACTAAACAACTGCAACAACAACAACAAAAATAGCCAGGCATTGTGGTCGGCACCTGTAGTCCCAGCTACTTGGGAGGTGGAGGCAAGAAAATTGCCTAAGCCCAGGAGTTGGAGGTTGCTGTGAACTGTGATGCCATGGCACTCTACTGAGGGTGATAAAGTGAGACTCTGTCTCTTAAAAAAAATAATAATAAATAAATACTGGTTTGCACTTATGTAGTCACCTTATTTGGACTTGTCAGCTTGAATTTATTGAAAGGATCAGATTCTACTTTTAGAGAGTTTATTCAAGCTGTATTTTGGAAAAAGCTCAGACCCTAGAGAAATGGGTCAGTGTTCTGAAGTTAAAAAGTGATCTTCTTGTGTTATAATATGTGAGATGAGACCACCAGACAAATTGAAGAAGCCAATTAGGAGCCTTTATTAAGACGCCAACCTGACTGCCTTCTAAGGTTAGAAGAGCAGTGATGACCAGCTTGGGGACAGAGTTTTTATAGGGTGACTTATGCATGCTAAAAAACAGTACAATCAGTATGTACAGAAGCAAATTTATGGCACTTAACTGTTAATAACCATTACTGGTCAACTAGTTCAGTAAGAAAAATATTTTTTTAGAACAATGGAGTCAACATGACCCTAAGGAGCCAGTGATGCCACCAAAGAGGCTTCATCCTGTTTTTACTAATCTTTGCCCCATTACCACATCCTTGTTTTTACTTTCCCCAGTGTTTGGAAAGATGGGGGGTGTCAGTGCTGGTGGCCTGAGTCTCCCTCTTGCCCACCATCTCACTTGCTTATATAGGCAGAAACCAAAGAATTTAACTATTTGTAACATTTTCCATACAAGGCTGGTTAAAACAATAATGAGTAAATTTATTTATTTACTTATTTATTTATCTATTTATTTTGAGACAATCTCACCCTGTCACCCTGGGTAGAGTGCCATGGTGTCATAGCTCACAGCAACCTCCAACTTGGGCTTGAGCAATCCTCTTGCCTCAGTTTTTCTATTTTTAGTAGAGACGGGGTCTCAGGCTGGTCTCAACTCATCTCAAGAAATCCACCCACCTCGGCCTCCCAGAATGTTAGAATTATAGGCGTGAGGCCTCCCAGAATGTTAGAATTACAGTGCCTGGCCAAAACTATTTAATTAGTTACACAGGTTTTTTGTCCTATAACAGGGGTGGTGAACAAGTTCGACACAAAGAGCCAAAATTTTAAACTGTGAGAGTCAGAGAGCCACACCACGCAGTGACCTGCCAAAACAGACAAACACTCACACAAAAGCATATAATTTTAACAATAATATATTA
>CAUYPK010123144.1:0-19149 GCA_963574355.1 Loris lydekkerianus | reverse complement strand
TGTTGATGTGCGATCTCCAACCTTCTCTCCTGGTATAGCTCGAATCCTCCAGGTTACTTTCTAAATTTCCATCCTTTAACTCTCCTTCTGGACGGGAGCCTCTGTGAAAAGCTGGCTTCAGTCCGCCATCTTGTCCCACTCGACACATTGCATTTAATGAGGCAGCTGTGATCACTGTGGCAGCTGTGTTGAAAGCAGAGTGAAGAGGACAAGGTGGTAGCAGAGAGGTCAGTTATCAGGCCATTGAAATAAGCGAGGCAAGAAACAATGCTGGTGCAGCCTAGAGTGAAGCAGAGGGAACGGAGTGAAGCCATGGAGTACTGCAAATGTTTCGGGGTGGACTCAGTGGGGTCTGCCTATGTATTGAGTCTGCAGTGTGATAATTCCAAGTATTTTTGTTCTGCACAACTGGGAGAGAAAAGTGGTGCCACAGGACTCCTTTCTCTCACCTTCCATACACTATACTTTTCTGATATGCCTTCTTCTGGGCATGGTTTTTGTAACTTATTTTGGCAGGATGGGAGGAGATTGGTTAGGGTGCACTACCAGCCAGCATGCAAAGTTCAATTTTGGATTCAATGTGTAAATTACCATCAGAGGGAAGAGGAAAGAGGAAGACTGAGCCAGAAAAGCTACAACTTCAAGGTTTACTGCCTTCCAGAGCAGTCCACTTCAATAGGAAAATCAAAGACCATAGCGAGAATGAGAAGCATGGAACTCTCACCAAGAGCGTCAAACTCTCAGAGCAGATTGTCCAGGAGAAATAGCTGGTTATTGTGAGCTTTAGATATTCTCCAACCTGAATCTCGTGATTGAAGCATATGTGCATCACATTCGTGTCTCTGCACTGCTGGTTTCTTACAATTTGCTGTGACATATATTTGAGCAGTTTTCCTTTGGGTTAGTAATTTCAAGTTTAAACATTCATTGGTAGTGCCACTTACAATTCACTAGGGGATTGCAACAATCCCATTACCAGGCATTTACCCAGAAGAGAAAAAATCATTTTACCATAAGGACACTTGCACTAGCATTTTCATTACAGCTCAATTCACAATTGCCAAGATGAGGAATCAACCCAAGTGCCCTTCAACTCATGAGTGGATTAATAAACTGTGGCGTATGTGTACCATGGAATACTATTCAACTATACAAAAGATGGAGACTTTACCTCTTTTGTATTTATCTGGAGTTGAAGAACATTGTTCTTAGTAAATATCACAAGAATGGAAAGGCAAGTAACCAATGTATGAAATATGAAACCAATAGATAAACACCTACACACTCATATGAGAGAAAAACAAAATTCAATTCAAGTGAAGGGAACTGGGAAGGAGGGAAAGGGAAGAGAAGAGAAAGGAGGGGGATTGGTAAGCTCTTACCTAATGGGCACTATATAAGGGTATACAGCACATGCCATGGGTGAAGGGCTCAACTACAACTTGAACTTTACCTAGCAAATGCAAACAATATAATCTAATCCTTTGCACCCTCATATGAATCTGGAAAAACAAACAATTCACTTCGAGTCAGCCTTTTGAGTTGTAATGTCCACTTAATGTACATAATTTGTCTCTTCAGTTAGAAATTATGTGGTACAATAGGGTTACTTTCTGGCATTGACTTGAGGATTAGAGTGTGTTTTTGCCTGATTAAAATATTCAGTTCTTGACTAACTTTTGTAACTTAAACATTCACTGCTGTTGTGCACCAGTCTCAATTGCAATGGAAAATCAACTTTAAAAGGTAAAATTTGGTGCCATCCAGTGGTAAAGCTGTGAATTGCTACATAAGCACAACTGAGGAAAGAATTCCAAATTCCAAACTATTGCAAAAGGCAATAAATATAAAAGAAAACCAGTATAAATTTGGATTAGATTTAACTGCAACATGAAATAATACAATATAGAAAAACAAGGAAGTAAAAGAGTAGAGACATGTTCTGGAGTTGCTTCATTTATAAAATGAGAATATTACCTATGTTTTGGCCAAGAGCTGTTCATTTTTAAAAAAAATTTTAATACCTAAATACCCAATACATATTATACCCTGGCATATACTACATTATACAAATACTATGTTTACATCACACTAAGTTAAGTAACATATTTGTGCATATTAATGCATTTGAAAAATATTTTAATGTTTGGTTTTACTTAAGAGACTCGAAAAAGTATAAAATTTTGAAAGTCATTCACAGAGAAAAATATGGAGCTCATCTTCCTAAGTGTCAAAATTAAGAGTGAAAATCTCCACTAAGACATTCAGTCTGTTCACAAATACATTATGTTCAAGTATCAGTAAGTTTTTGCTATCCAGGGAGGGTGACAACAATATGTATTAAAAATATTTTTTTAATAACAGATATTCCGTTAGTAAGACTACCTGGTCAGGACTTGTATTAGTTAAGTTACAGGCCTGGCTGTTAAAAGAGACCCAGTAATAATTGTGGTTCAGACAAAATAAACAGATTCATGTTAAAGTCTGACAGGCAACGAAAGATGGGCACTCGGGCTCCTTCTGCCTACGGCTCCACGGCCTTGAACACGCAGCTTCTAGCTCATGGTCCGTGGTAGCTGTTCTGTTCCTTTTCTTATCCACAAACTTGGCCACACTTTTTCATCTATAAACATTGTGATGCAAATGGGCAGAGAAGACTCCTTAGAGATGATCGCATGATTCACCCCACTCTGTCCTTCCCTTCCCAAATTCCCACCTCTTTCCTATGAAATGTTCTTCTCCTAGTGGAATATTGGGTACAAAATCAATATCAATATATCCTTCCATCAATGTAACACATATACATATGCACATTAATCATTAATTCACTTATACCAATATTAAGAAGGAAGGCAAATTAATCTCTCTTTTCTTTTCATTCTCTCTTCTTATGTTCCTTCTTTTCTTCCTCCCTCCCTTCCTTCCTTCCTTTATTAAGAAGGAAAGTAAACCAATGCAATTGGTCCCATAAGACCAGTGGTTCTAAGGCTGTGGTTCTCAACCTTGGCTGCACATTGTAATCACTTGGGGGGCTTTAAAAAGTACTGGTGCCTTGATCCAGCGATCCTGGATTCTGATTTAATTGGTCAATGGTGGGGACTGGCTTGCATCAAGTTTCTCCCTGGGTGATTCTAAGTACATCAAGAGTGAGAATTGTTGTCCCATACCCGGGTGCACATTACGTTCATCTGAGGAGCTTCTAAAAGCACCTCTGTGCCCTTCCTCCACCCCGTTCCCCATTTTATGATATTATAATTAACCTGGAGTGGGATCCAGGCATCTTTATTTTTTAAAAATTCCTCACACTTCCAATTGTAGTTGGGGTTGAGAACCACTGCATTTATGAAACAAAGTTTCTTTTTTTATTTTTTGTAACTCTATGTATTGGCCTTCATATTTGAATTTCTACGGTTGGATTCAATGAACAGTTCCTGGTATAGGAAAGTTACAAAATGATATTTGGAGGAACTCTTCAGAAACCATAATGCCTAGTATATTCTGGGTTGGGCTAGGAGTTCTATATTGCATTACCAGTCACATTTCTTCTGTACACATTCTTACATATCCGATAGCTCAGGCACAGCGCCAACTGGCTGTGGCAAAGCCACTTGTGCCCGGAGGATCAGAATCTTGATCTAACCAGTTTAGCCATGAAGTTGTTGGTTAGGGTCATCTTTGTACTCTGCACAGGATTTAATTGTACAGTTGTGCTTCCCATCATGGAAAGTGACTCTCTAACTACTTGGAGCATTTTCAGTTGTGGAACTTTCAACCACAGGTCTGTGTGTCCAAGTACTCCTCAACTGTAGCTACGTGATACTTAACATAGAAACTGACAGATGTGTGGGGGCAGCTCTCTGGAAACCGAAAGGGCTGTGAGGATGTGCTGCTGGGAACCTGGGGGTCAGGTGATTCTATGTGAGTCAAAAACAGGAATTGAGAAATATTTAGAAAACTTTTGCTAGAGCTTCTAATTTCTTTGTGACCTAGATTTCTATTTGGGGGATCAGGATCTTATTTTTTCTGTTACAGTAACTAAAATAGGTCCCATTTGAAATTTTTTAAATATTTGCATTAAATTGGGTAGGTTCTTTAAGAAATGACTCAAAGAAATTCTGTGGTAGTGTGTGCAGAGTCCATATCCCACTGGGGTACTATTAAATGACGCTACATGTTGGGGGAACATCTACCCTCAACTCTTCATGTTTTCTTAGAAGGGAGAGAATTTCCATTCCATTCCAAAGGAAGAAAAGGCTATATATAAAAAGGTTACTTCCAGTTTCTCCCTGCCACTTTGTTTTCTTCATCCAAGAAGAAAACTGACTTACCTGAGCAGTGCATTTCAGAGAAGAAATTGAGTATGTGTGTCTCTACCCCTTCACGTTCTCTCCTCTTCTGATCTGACTGTACAAGAAGGACTGTGTTCCGGTCCTCTCTCCACAACCTTATGTGCTGAGATGGATTTTGACCTTAAATTCATGAATGCACACTCAGGTGCTTCCCAGTGATTTTACCACCATTGGTAAAACCCACCCTCCTAGAGGAATAATTCACTCCTTCTCCTCTCTCATCAAACTTCCACTTCCTCCTTCCCAAAACAGGTGATCAGATGAAAGCTTTGCTTCTTTCTTCCCTGGTAAATAGAAGTGATCGGTAAAGAACTTCCACAGGCTCCCACTGTCTAATCTACTACTCTGTCTGTGCCTACACTCACATAACTGGCTTCCTTCTGTTGAGATGAAGATGGAGAGCCTACGTTCCCATCTACTGCCAATCACCCCACTGTTTATCTTCCCCAAGGCATTGCTTTAGCAATTGTGCCCTCCTCTTCTTCAATCGTTATTTTAAAATTTGATCAACTCAGTCCTTTATATCAGCATATAAACTTGCTATAGCATTTCTCAAATTACAAAAACCCCAAGCTCTTTCTTTATTCCAGATCTCCCAACAGCCTCCACCATTTCCCTGCTCCTCTGAATTTCTCAGTGTTGTAGACTGCTTCTTTAGTCTCCATTTTTTGCTCTCCTCCCATTTTCTCGTGAATCTACTGTACTCAGGCTTCATCTCCATCACTCTACTTGAAATGACCTCTCCTTTGCTAACTAGAATGGTTTATCTTAATCTTCACTGATTGGATACGCCTGACACAGGTGGGCACCGTATTCTCTATATTATTGGTAGCTCTTTCTCCATCTTCATTGATGGGTTCTATTTATTTTTATAATTCACTTTAGTCTCTCATTTTCTTTCTTAGATCACTTTTCTTCTCCTTGTAAATTCACTACTGAGGTGACCTCATCCATTTCCATGGTGTGAGCACTACCTAAGGTATTTAAATGACCCCTCCCAATAAGTCAGTCACCCTCCAGACTCATAAATCCAGCTAGATGTCTAGTAAGTATTTAAAACACATATAACATTGCCACACATTTAAAAAATTTCTTCCATTAGATCCATTTTGTCTTAGTCTTATCCTTCAAAGTAAATGGCAGGTCTCAGTTTTTAGTCTTCTTGGTTCCCAGTCCTCTAGTTTCTAGTTTTTGAATGACACCTTAGAATCATTTTAACCTCTCACTTTCTTTTGAACTCTAAATCTAATATGCTAGAAAATTCTGTTAGTTCCATCTTTGAAACATATCACATCAGGGTTCAATTAGAGAAACAGAACCACTATGAGATATATACTTTGAAAAGAATTTGTTGAAAAGAGTTGGTCTTACAGAACAAATGTGGGAGCTAATTTATTAGTTTCTATAAGACTCTCATCATCATGTGTAAAACTGTATCCTCAAGTCCACAGCCCAGATACTTAAGAAGGGAATATAGATTTGAATGTATCTCTATATGGATATATTTATATACATCTCTATCTCTGTAGATTTATATTTAGCTATTTGTCTAAAGATAGATATATAAATACCCAAGGTGCCCCCCAAAATGTATACGCATTTTAAGAAATCTTATTGGAAATAAAATTGATTATTTCTGAAAAGTGTATAAATTGCAGTTAAAATGGATATGTATAATATGTCTAGGTAAATTTGACCAGTAATCATATCTTCAGTTCAACTTTGAAAAGCAATACATAGATAACATGCTTTAAAATGTGCATACATTTTTTGGCACCCTCCGGATATCATTCTGACCCCTAATCTTTCATAAGAATCTCTACAACCCTCCCTAACTGAAAACTTACATGAAAAGAAATTTGGAAAACATAAGTCAACCTAGCCAAGTTTCCAACCTACCACATTCCAATTCTTGTTAATTTGGATCAATAACGCATCTCCTCAATCCATACAATGACAATAACAAAGTCATGTGTCCTTCTTACATGCTACAACTGTATTGCACACAACTTAAAAATATGTTTACCCTTTCCCAAGAAAAGTGCTCTTTTGTTTTGGGAGATATTCATTCTTCTTAGAGCTGATTCACACTCTCCTTTTGATATTCTGTCATTTTAATACTAACTTAACAGCTATTAATGTAGCTTATCTTAAATAATAAAGAGTTAAAGAAGAAAACAAAATCATGTAAAAATAAGTAAAAACTCTTAACTTTATAGTCTTTATTTTTACAACTGGTCACGTGGTTATAGCTGATATTAATAAATGCCTTCTTCCACTACCCCTTCCCTGTTTCCTTTGCTCTGAGTGAGCACCTCAGTGGGTCATGATTTTTCTCCTGGTGGGGTGATCCCAAAATTTACTCCTCAGGGGTCTGAGCCATTAGCAATTCTGCTTGAATTACATTGTTGCAGTTTTCCATTGACTTTACTCACAGACTCAGTAGTGCTAAGAGGTGCTCTGATATCCTCTATTTCTCTCATTGTGTAGTAGCAACCTCCATTTCCAGCTTTTCACTTTGGATCAGTTGACCTCTAGTAGTACAGTAAATGCTTTTTGCTTGTTGATTCAGTGAAGCTACTCTTAACTCTGTACAATGGATTCATTATTGTCCTTCTAAGAGGGGCATTATTCCCTTTGGAATCAAGACCTCTAGATCAGTAAAATCTAAAGTCATAGGAACAGGAGGCAAAAAGTTTGCTAGTGGATTGCTAGGGGAAATAGTGAGAGGAGACATTCCTATTTTTACTTCTTGATTCTTTTTTTGTTTTTTTGCAGTTTTTGGCTCAGGCTGGGTTTGAACCCACCACCTCTGGCATATGAGGCTGGCGCCCTACTCCTTTGAGCCACAGGTGCTGTCCTACTTCTTGATTCTTGAATCCATGAATCCTGTCTATGGGAGAAATAGCATATATCACATGCTGATGAGAACATTACTGTATTCTGGAGGATAGGGCCCCAGCCCGCAAGACATCACTTAGCTCACACAGTAACTGAGTCTTCAAAAGCCTCTTTCACCATTCGAATAGGCCAACCGCTTTAGGATAAAGAATGTACGATCCATGAGTTCCACATGCATGGGGTTAGTTGTTATGCTTCATTTGCTATTTAATGAATTCCTTGACCAATTGTGATGCTGTAGTGTACAGTGATGCTGGGTAGACCACAGAAAATCCATAAATGGAAGGGTTGCCAGAAGCACTGCAGAAAGGAAGAAAAATCCACTCCAGAGTAAGTATCTAGACTAGTAAGAACCCAGCTGGGCTGTGGCTCACATATGTTGTCACAAACTCTTGTTAGCTAATGTACCTGCAACTGCTCCCCTTTTTCTACATCCATCTTTAGCTTTTCAAACTCCTAGACCAGGTGTATTGTTTAGAACACATCTTCCAGACTTCTATATCACTGTGGTCAGAGGCAACAAGAACCGTCAGGAGCTTCAGCATGCCCTCATGAGCTCCACCTCAGGCGTGCCAGTTCTAATTTCATCCTGTTTGTTCCCCAGTGCACACATACTGTCCCTTCCAAGTGCTTTGCCTTATGGGCTCAAACTCCAGCATCAGACATGAAGATGTCAGTATAACAGATCCTGCCTAAGCTGCTCCCAGAGTTGTACAAGGTCAAATCCCTAAAGTAGATAGATAGATAGATAGATAGATAGATAGATAGATAGATAGATAGATAGATAATTATGCATTCAGAAAGACAGACAGGCAGTCTTAGATACATGCCTCTTAGTATGGATATGGATATGCTTCTTTCACTGAGCCCCAGCTGATACAGAATTTTGTGCTAAGAGTGTGATTCCAGAGAACAGAATCTGAGCAGCTGTGTACAATCTTTTTCTCTGGTGTATATTGGATGAATGAGAGTTGTCTTGGGCTGCACATTAAAAATATAAACACTAATGAAAGCTGATTAACAACAACAACAAACAAATCCTCACAAATCACCATGTGGCCTATAGGCTGCAGATTGGCCACCCCTGAATTCTAAAGGATACATTCTCCAAAGTGGTTTAAGGTTTTCTAGAATCGGCTGTGTTCTGATTAGATTTGAAGGCACCAATGACCATATTTCCAATGGAAAAGGGGAGCACTGATAGTTCATGGCATGCAGTGGCAAAAGAGTTACTCAAATTAACATGTTAGATAACAGAAGACATTTCAGATCTTCAAATATTTGCTACCAATGGAATATTTTAGAGGAAGTATGTAGGATAGAGTTGATTGGTGGCTTCTAACAGTATCTGAGAGCTTAGAAAAAGAAAATGACATGCTCAGGGCTTTCAATTCTTAGTACAAGGTTCTCACAAGGGATCTAAAACGTTCTATGTCTACTCTGAAATAAACTATTATCTTTTGTACTCATAAGTCTGAAATTTATGAAAGTGAAACCCAGAGCCTAATCTTTTGGGTTGTTGCATTATAACGCCAACTGAATTCCCAATATCACAGGGTCCCTTCATTTATTTAACATTAATTGGAAGGAATGGGATTCTGAAAATTGGAATCAGGACATACGGGAAGCGTCAGATGAAGCTGGGTATTTAAACCTCTAGATTCTACTTAACTTTCTGTGCAAGAAGAAACTTCCCTGCCATCCATGCCTCAAGAGGTTAGTCTCTCTTTACCTAAAACACCTATAAAATTCTCCCCTGAGGTAGTTGCCTTATAAGTTATGGCTAATCTTCTCTGGACCTAAACCCCCCCCCCCCAAAAAAAAACCTCTCTTTTCTTCTAGATCTACAGCTAGATTTAAGTCCTAGCAGATCCAAGATCTATGAGGACACGCAATATACCTTCTTTACAAGATTTCACGATTTTAATATTGACAGAACCTTGAGGATGAGTGTGATTGAGGTGGGAGGAATACAGGTTGAATCAGGCTGAATTTATTGATATTGAATCACTAAGCAGAATTTTTATAGTCCATGTATTAGCCTGAGGGGCCAGGGAAGGCTCTAACAGTTTGTTATTTGGTTGAGCTGATATATAAAGCCAAAGATGACACTCAGTTAATAAATCTGAACTGCCAGTATCCAAAGGCTTAGGGAAATTGAAAAGATAGAATGGATTTAACACATAAGACCTGCTCACCTATTCTGTGAGGATCCAGAAGACACATGTTACCCTGGGCATTACATAGACCTTCATGGAGGAAGCCCTGCAGGCTTGAAGCTCTGTGATGAGTCTTCTTTGCATGTCATAAATCATAGCAGGGAACTGTGACCACTGAAGTAGGATGCCCCAGCAAACATCCCAATGGAGGTATTTAGTTGCACGGCAAGATGGGCATCATTACCTTAGTGGATAGGGAAGCCAAAGTAGTAATCAGAATAATTTGATTAGCAAAGGTATTTGGCATTGACTAGTTGATCTGAAAGTTAAAGGGACAGCTTCCCATAGTCTTACTTGTTCTGTATTTGTAGAAATGGACAAACTCTAAGTGTTTTGAATAGGGAGGGGTCTGACATGAAACACCAGTCATGGCCCTTTATAAATCCATTTGCAGACATTACCAGTTTCTAGCCCTTTGAAGAAGGAAGGAAAGGATGAGCACCTTTGAGGACTTTGCTCTCTATTAACATTTGTGCCCTGCTGACTGAGCCTTGGTAGGAATGACCAGACTCTTCAGGGATAATTAGACACTGTCTATGATGTAATTTCTAAAGACCCAAAACATCACTGCAGTACGCCAGACAGAGTAGAGGCTTATAGAAGTCAGGTCATCAATAGAATTTTGGCTCGGGCCTTTTTTGCAGCTGGTCTAGTGTGTTCCAGAACCTTACTATGATTATTTCTTTAAATCTGGAATGTAAAATTGGAATATAAATACTCAGAAACTAGCAAGATTCTCACTTGGTTCCCTGACTCATGGAGTGAAGACCATTAAGGTAGGAATGGGCAAGTGGAAGGCACCACACACCCAAAGTGCAATCTCTTCTTACCTCCTACGGTGTGGCTACTTGGGCTAAATGAACATTATCTCTCACTTGGAGTATCTCAATGGGTCTATTTGACTCTTTGACTATTAACAAAATTCTGCGAGTAGCCAGACTGATCTTTATGAAAGGCATAGCAACCCATGTCATTTATCTGCTCTCAATCTTCCAGTGGTTTTTAATTAAAGTTAATACCTTGCAGGAAGATTGCCTGAGTTCAGGAGCTTGAGGCTGTGGGGAGGTGTGATTGTGCCACTGCACTTCAGTCTGGGAAGAAGACTGAGACCCTGTCTCAAAAGAAAAACAATAGAAAGAAAGAACAAGAAAAAAGAAAGTTAATACTTCTATTTTTCATGTTATCTATTTGTTAGTTTATTGTCTACCTCCCCACCAATTAGAATGGAAGCTCCATGTGTGCATGATTTGATTCCTTTGATTCCTTCACTGAATCTTCAGTACCTAAAACAGTAAATCTGGCCCATAATTGACACTCAAGAAATGTTTTTTGATATCTCAGAGTGGTTTTTATTTGCATTTCTCTTACGATTGAAGATGATGAGCATTTTTTCATGACTTGCTGGGCATTTGCCTCTCATCTTCAGAGAAGTTTCTGTTCAAGTCTCTGGGGGACATAGAAACAGGGTCATATGCTCTTCTCCTGTTGATTACTTTGAGTTCTCTGTAGATTCCATTTATCAGGTCTTTTTCAGATTCATAACATGCAGATATCTTCTCCCATTTCAAAATCTGTCTCTTTGCTTTGGTTGTGGTACCCTTAGCTGTGCAGAAGTTTTTTATCTTAATCAAATCCCATTTATTTATTTTTGGTATTGCTGTAATTGTAAAATTTGTACCTCCTATTAATTTGAAATACAAATAATTAAATAAAAGAAAATCACAATAGAAAAAGAAATGGTTTTTAAATGTCTAAATAAGTGTCTCCACAGAAGAGGCATAGAGCTGTTCATCACTGCATGGGGTGAGTTTGATATGAAGGAAAACTATTAGAAAATTTATTAAGGCTAAACATTTAAGCCATATTCTCTATTCTAGTTTTTATCAATCATAAAGTTCATGCTTTGATCCTTTTGTTTCTATCAGATTTCTGCATTTATCAGGGTAAGGAAGAGAGGAGTGTTATTAATTGGCCCCCTAAAGCCACAATCACAACATCCACAAAAAGGAAATCAATGCAAACATTTCATTTTTAAGTTATACCCTGTCAAGCCAGTGTAGAAATGTTTAGTGTAAATGTTCAGGACAGCCACCAAAGCTCTGAATTTTCTGAAAGCCCCTTCACATGCTAGTGTGCTGCATGGAGATCCATCCAGCCCCTTACAAAGACACAAACAGTCCCTGACCACTGGTAGTCTCAAACCCTCAGAACTGCTGGAACTCAAGTTCCTTGGGGCTGATGGAGATAGTCTCTTCTTACTTTTAATTCATTGCCAAGTGTTTTCTTGTTTAAGACAAAGTAAGGTAGATTGCCCCAAAGTATATTTTACATAGAAAAAAGGTAATTGGTTGGGGATAGGAAGGTAGGATAGTAACAGTCATTCTTTGAATTTAGTCTGTGGAACACTTAGCTACCTCTGAAATATTTCGTGCCTTTTTTTTTGTCAGTTATGTACATACTTTCTGCTCTTAGAATACATTTATAATTGTAAAGAGAGAGATAGAACGGATAGAAGTTTTAAAATAAAATTGCATTTATAAATCATTTGTATTAGGATATAATAAATTTCTACTGAAGTCAGTTACTACTTGTGTTATTACAAAAGTAACTGCATATTTTAGTTGCTAATAACAAGCTATACAACTGAAAAAAATGATCATCTAATCCAATCTAAGAGAATCAATCAGTGATGTTGGAATAGAAAAACGGTTCACCTTGTAGCCATTACTGCATACTCAGTGCTGAGACTAGTTGTCATTGAGGGATTTTTCTTTGAAAATGTGAAAATCAAGGTAACAGTTTATTGTCAGAATTTTGTTGCTATGGAAGTATTCATTATCTTGGAACATATAATGCAAAGGAAACAAAAAGAATTACTAAAGGCCTAAATGGAATAGGAACTTGTGACCTCCTACTTAGCTACTGAGAGAAATCTCCTTCCTTATCTTTCTCAACAGATTGTCTGATACTGATCTGTGAGAACATAGGAAGAGGATGTTTGTCCAGCTAAGTCTAGGGACACTAAAGCAGGACTAACTGCATTTTATGTTTGTTTTTTATACATTTTTTTTTTAAATATGAAACTTTTAAAAATTTTGACTTGATCTGAGGGTACAAATTTTTAGGGTCCATTGTTCTCCCCTCCAAGGTAAAGTTCAAGTTGTAGCCGAGCCATTCACCCAGGGGGCATGCTGAACACCCTCACAATGTATATTAGGGGTGATCCTGCCAATTGCCCTCTGTCCCCCCTCCAATACCCTCCCACTTGCCCCCACCACTCTCCTGCTCTTCCCTTCCCCTCGTGAGACTATATTTGGGTTTTATCCTTGATGTGGATGTGCAATTGTTTATACATTGGTTTCATATTAGTATTGAAGACACTGGATTTTTTTTCCATTCTTGAGATACTTTACTAAGAAGAATGTGTTTCAACTCCATCCAGGTAAACATAAAAGACATAAAGACTTCAACTTTTCTTATGTATAGTATTCCATAGTATATGCATGTCACAGTTTGTTGATCCATTTAAACTGCTTTTTAATCCTCATACAGAGTTGCTATCTAGGAACTGGGGAGGCAGGGACACAAAAAGGGTGAGAAGTTTGGGTATTTGACTTGGCAATGTCTGTGAACAGAGCCTGCCAATTCTGTCTTCAGGAACTTTTAATGAATGACCCAAGCCCCAGTTTTGGTAATTCTCTAGATCCTTTAAATGAATCTAGTGAACAAATGAACAAAGAAGAACTGTCATACAGATCATATTAAAGCCTGATTACTCCCTTTAGCAATTGCCTCTGAAATAATTCCAACAGCATCCCATTCACTCTAACCACTAAGATGTTGGCATCTTATCTGACCCTGGGTCCTTGGCTCTCAACATCCATGTCTCTACCAATCTTATGTCTCTTCTACTGATTTTGAGGAGCTCTTTTGGTCATACTTTTGATTTTTTTTATTGAGCATAATTTTGGAACTCAAGTTTTAGCTGCTGCAGCTTGAGAGTTTGTATATGGGTAAAGCGAAGCGGAGGCAGGAGTCTGGGAAAGTAGGGCCTGGGGGACTCCAAAGGAGTTGCATGTGCATGGCAAATATATTTTTGTTCAGCTTCTTTCTTGTAGAGTAATTACAATGTAAAGTTTTATGAAGATAATTAAAAATATAGTTAGGATAAAATTGAGAACGTACCTTTATCAAAGAATTTTTGTCTTTCTCAATATTTGTGATGGCTTAGAAAAGGACAGTTAATGCAGATTATATTGAGGGGAAGAATAAAGGCCTAGCGTGGACCCAGACTTTCATTTTCAAGCACCACAGCTTCCAGTAACTAGTTCTCCAGACTGATGCTCTTGACCATCTATCAAAAGCATCTGACACTTAGAACTAGCTGCACCCCGAAGTGACAAGGTTTATTGCTTATACCACAGTAACTTCTATGATATATCAGTCAGAGTTCTTAGAGCTATGGGTGACAGAAAATCCAAAACAGTTGGTTTAAGCATGGAGAAATCTGCCTACATGCACTGGGGCAGCTTCAGATCCACTTGGCTTCTGGGCTGAACATGATATACTTTTGCCCATTTAGCATTCCGCAAATCAGCATCATTCTCAGGCAGACTCTTGCTTTACTGAAGTGTGGTGACTGAAGCAGTTCCAACTTCACATTCTCACTCAGGAGCATCCCCAAGGGTGAGAGAATGTGGGCTCATTGGATGTAATTGAGGCAGTGTTCCTGGTAGAATCAAGACCTAGTGTTAAATGGCAACACTACAACTGCCCACCTCAGATGATGCATCAAAACTCGGACATTAAATCTTTTCCTAGCTTGTAATCCCACTTTGGTCTTAATTTACACATCATGCATGCCATCATTTCCCCCACTCCCTGCATATACTCCAGTGCATGTCATAGAACGTGCCTGGGTTCTATGCAGGGCTCTGAATGCCTGTATTTGTCATTTTAATTCAGTAAATGTGCATTAGGTGTTTCTATGTAGGGCACTGTACAATGCTTGGCTACAGAATACAAGACCCAGAAATGTCTACTTTCTATATACACTAGGCATTTATCTCCGAGTAATGTAATAACTTGAGGAAGGTATTCCTCGTTGGCACTCACAAGGCAACAAATCAGGAAGCCAGAGCCTTTCCCTCCTGTGACATCATCGTCCCAGGGACTTGGAGTCAGGTGACACTAGCTGGTAGAATGGAGAAAAGACATAGAGAAGGCACATGTTCTTTTTACAAGCCTTGACCCCAAAGTAGGACTCTTCCACTCACATTTCATTGGTGAGAACTAGGCACATGCCCATGTGTAGGTGTTAGGGGATTAGGAAATAAAATGTCTCTCCATCTCTGCATGGGCACGATGTACACCACAGTGGCAGGAATACGCAAAAGGCACAGTCTCTGTGTCTTTAGAAAAGAAAGCTGATTTCTACAGATGTAGCAGACAATAACGAATTAGAAGAGTTTTAAATGATTAAGGGAACTCAGAGGAGGGAGATACAATTCATTCTGAAAAACTGTGCATTTTCCTGTTGTTTCAAATTTTAACCTCCTAAATGCTGGATAGATGATGTGTTGAAATTTCTCGGCATTCTGCCATTCCTCAAACTACGCACAGACTGGAGCTTAGTAGGTGGTGCTTGGAGGTGGTGCTGTTCTTCCTTCTCAGGGCAGAAATGCTTGAATCACTGGCCCGCTCTGAGCAGGTACATAGGAACATCAGCAAGCGCACATGCAGCAGCTCTGCCTCCAAGAGCTTAATTTTAATCTTCTTTCCAACCTTTCCCTTTCCTACTGGAGATGTTCTTGGTTCTTACTGTGACTTCCCTCCTGCCCCGGGTTTCCTTTCCTTCCAGGGTAGCCATTCAGTGATACGCACCTGGGTGCCACACCCAGATTCCTTTAATGAACATTAGCAGAAGAAGATATTGCCTAAATATTATTTAGGGTTCGGTGCCTGTAACTTAGTTGTTAGGATGGCAGCCACATGCACTGAGGCCGGTGTGTTTGAACCCAGACTGGGCCTGCTAAACAACAGTGACAACAACAACAAAAGCCAGACGTCGTGGCAGGTGCCTGTAGTTCCAGCTACTTGGGAGGCTGAGGAAGGAGAATAGCTTAAGCCCAAGAGTTTGAGGTTGCTGTGAGCTGTGAAAGGACAGTACTCTATTGAGAGTGACATAGTGAGACTGTATATATTATACAGAATAAGATTCTTAAACTATTGTGTGAAGATCTATTTCATGATATTGGAAGAAGTTAGACTTTTCTAGCACCATGATTTGTTGACTATTCCACTATCTTCACTAAGATCATACTTCTAAAAAATCTAGAAAAAAAACCCCAGAGAACATATCATTTCATATTTTTACATATAGTGGAATGTTTTGACATTTTTTAGGTTGAGCCCAGCTGCTGCCAATTTTAATGTTTTCGTGTCTTCCTTTACATGTACTATTTACACAAAGCAAATTTATTCTTAGAAGAATGTCTGAATTCTAAAATAAGGGTGGATCTTCCTATCCTTTTGATGTGGGCTATTTGCATCTGTTACGCTAACATAGCATACTCTGAGTCACACTTAGCTTTACACTCTTCACTTAAACTATTTTATAATGTCCAGCATAGAATAGGACCCTAAAAGAATGCATATTGTAATAATAATAAAAAAAAAAAAAAACAGGCCCTTAAAACTATAGAAATGTTAGGTTTGGAGAATCCTTCAATACAATCAAGTTCAAACACCTTCTTCAACCCTGGGTCACCTGATTTTATAGTCCCTCTTTAGAACTATCTTCGCAATTCCAGCCCTGGGACTTTTGCTGTTGTACATTTTGACAGCGGCATGAGTATTGGCTTTTCCCTTCTGTCAGAGGTAGAATAAGGAAATGGAAATTAAAGAAGTGAGGGTGTGCTGTTAGTGGTAATAACTGGGTCATGTGATGAAGCAGAAAACCTTTGAGGGACAGCAAAACAAACAAACAAACATACACAGAGATCAGCTGTGAAGATCTTGATTTCATGAGAATTTAAGATTACACAATTGGAATGGGCCTCTTTAAGGAAAGAATAAAATTATAAATACAGAGTTATATATTCACAAATATGAATATTTACCTAGAATTAGAAAATAAATCATAAGGTGCCAAAATTTTAAAAATATGATAAATACAATAAATGTTACAAAGTCACCAAAAATAACATTATTATTAATTATGTGATATTTCTCAAATACCTTTCTGTTTGCATCTTGACCTTGTGATAACTTTTTCATATGAAATGACATTTCATACAAAAAGAATAGAAAGATAATTCTGCTTTTCCTCCAGTGTGGTTCATTAAATCTAAGAAAATTACTGACTATTGAGAGGCATGAAATATGTAAATTTAGGCATTATTTACAGTGCTACAAGTTTCTACTCTATAAATACAGATTATGATAAGTTGTATTTAAGTAATTCTATCAAGAAAGAAAAAACTATACTGTGCATTCATGATTGTACATACAATGTGTTATTAAATATATTCTTGTCAAAAGAAAGCTTATGTTTTTATAAGAAGTTGATGAGAATCATCTTATCATCTTCTTTGCTTACATTTTACATGTCTAACAATTGGAAAAGTCTTCCACTACCAGCTCTGGCTCCACATGTTTCAACCTTTTCAAATCTCTTCTACCTACACATATCTGGCCCTAGATGCTGTATGACATGCTCATGGTCTGATTTGACCTCTGGCCCTGCACCTTTGTGTCGGTGGTACTGGGAATATTTCTGGAAGGTGTGGCTAGAAATAACTATCCATGGAAGTGTCTGTGAGCCATAAACGTATTTTACTAAACTCAAACTACATATATCTCAAACTCAACTTCACCTGAATAAGATCCTCAGAATGTCTGTAGCCACCATAATGCCATTGCCCCTGTGCAGCAGGGGGTGAGTCAGAGTGAAAAGAGATCGTCCCAATTCACCAAAATTAAAACATCTTACTTTTGTGAATAAAAAAGAAATACATGAACATATTGTTAAGGCCTATACATCTCAGGGTTCAGCCAGAGCAAAGGAACCAGTAAGAGATACATCCATGTTAAGGAGTTTATTGTGAAGAATTCATTTACTTAATTGTGGCAAGTCTGAAATCTTTAGGGCAGGCTGTCACTCTTGAGCATAGCAAAATATGCTGGCCACTGATGGAATTTCTACTTCATCAGGGAAGCCTCAGTTTTGCTCTTTCCTTTGATTGAATTAGACTTATATAAAATATCTAGGATGAGCTCTCTTACTTAAACTTCATTGTTTAACATGGATGTAGCTGGAACATATTCTTCTTAGTATAGTGTCTCAGGAATGGAAGAAAGAGTACTCAATGTACTCACCCCTACTATGAAACAAATTTAGGGCTTTCACATGAATGCTATAACCCAGTTGCAACTTAGGAATAGGGGGAAGAGGGAAAGGTGGGGAAGGAGGGGGGAGGTGGGTGAAGTGAGGGGGATTGGTGAGAATACACTTGCGGTGCATCTTACAAGGGTATATGTGAAACTGAGTAAATGTGGAATGTAAATGTCTTAACACAATAACTGTGAAATTGCCAGGAAGGCTATGTTAACCAGTGTGATGTAAATGTGTCAACATGTCTGTGAAATTAGTGTATGATGCCCCATGATCATATCAATGTACACAGCTATGATTTAATAAAAAAAAGAACTTATCAAACTCCTGACTTAAAATTTGTGGAAAATATATGTAAATTATACATCAACATAGTTAATTTTAAAAATGTAATAATTTTGAGAAAAGTATTAACCCCACTTTCATCTTAAATTAAAGTAATTTTTAAATCAGTGTATTATTGAACTTTTTGCCTTCTACAGAACATATTTTCTTTTTCTTTTTTTTTTTGAAATTAGCATTAGATTATAGCTGTGTACATTAATGTGATCATGGGGCACCACGCACTGGTTTTATAAACAGTTCAGCACATTTTCATCACACTGGTTAACATAGCATTCCTGGCGTTTTCTTAGTTATTGTGTTAAGACAATCATATTCTGCATTCACTAAGTTTCACATGTACACTTGTAAGATGCACTGCAGGTGTAATCCCAACAATTACCCTCCCTCTCCTTCTTTTCCATATTTTTAGGTGATAACTGGGTTATAGCTTTCCTATGAAAGCCATAAATTAGTTTCCTAGTAGGGCTGAGTACATTGGATACCTTTTCTTCCATTCTTGGGATACTTTACTAAGAAAAATATATTCCAGCTCCATCCATGTAAACATGAAAGAGGTAAAGTCTCCATCTTTCTTTAACGCTGCATAACATTCCATGGTGTACATATATCACAATTTATTGATCCATTCGTGGATTGATGGGCACCTGGGCTTTTTCCATGACTTAGCAATTGTGAATTGGGCTGCAATAAACATTCTTGTACAAATATCTTCGTTATAATGTGATTTTTGGTCTTCTGGGTATATACCTAGTAGAGGAATAATAGGATTGAATGGCAGACATATTTTTAAATCTCTAAGTGTTCTCCAAACATCTTTCCAAAGGGAATGTATTAATTTGCATTCCCACCAGAAGTTTAGAAGTGTTCCCTTTTCTCCACATCCACATCAACATCTCTGGTCTTCAGATTTTGTGATATGGGCTAATCTTACTGGAGTGAG
>CAUYPK010123139.1:0-29418 GCA_963574355.1 Loris lydekkerianus | reverse complement strand
CGCAGGGGGCCGGGTACAGGAAATGCTTTCGTACGCTGAGACTCCATGGTGCGTGTGTAAGCGTGCCCCTCAGCGGGGTAGCGTGCATGGTAATTGAAATGCTTTCGTACGATTTGAGTCAATGTTGTGTGTGTAAGCGTGCCCATCACCTGGGTAGTGTGCATGGTAAATGAAATGCTTTTGTATGGTTTGAGTCCATGTTGAGTGTGTGAGCGTGCCTATCACCTGGATAGTGTGCATTGTATCTGTTAGGTGCAATTTTCTCCAACCCTTCTACTTGCTTGTTTTCCGTTGAGTTTTACTACCAAATGTGCACATGGCTGTTGATGAATTAATTCTAATTTAATAGTGAGTACATGCTGTGTTTGCTTTCCTATTCTTGAGAAACTTTACTTAGAAGCATGGCCTCCAGTTCCATCCAGGTTGTTACAAACTATATTATGGCTGAGGAGTACTCCAAGATATGTATATACACCACATTTTATCAATCCCCTTGTGTATTGATGGGCACTTGGGTTAATTTCACATCTTCGCAATTGTGAATCGTACTGCAGTAAACATTCAAGTGCAGGTGGTTTTCTGATAAAATTACTTTTTTTCCTTTCGGTAAATACCCAATAGTGAGATTGCTGGATTGAATTATAGGTCTATTTTCAGTTTTTTGAGGTATCTCCTTATGATTTTCCTAGAGGCTGTACTGGTTTGCAGTCTCACCAACAGCGTCTAAGAGTTCCTTTCTTTCTGCATCCATGCCAGCACCTGTTGCTTTGAGATTTTTTGATAAAAGCCATTCTCACTGGAATTAGGTGACATCTCATTGACGTTTTGATTTGTGTGCCTCTGATGATTAGAGATGCTGAGCATTTCTTCATGTGTTTTGCAAGTGTCTCCTGAGTGACAGCTCTTCACTCAGCCAGCTGCAGTGGTTTCCACTTCCCAGGCTGTTCCAGCAGTCTCCCCACCAGCCTCCACCATGCACCAGCACCAGCGTACTGTCTTCAGAATCTAAGTTACGGCATCTCTGCTGAGAGGTACGACAGCTGTAAGCAAACCCTTTCTCCCAGCCATAATGGTGGGAGCTGTTTGCTAGAGTTACTCTCTCTGTGTTAATGTGGGGTTTTCTGGTGGTGCTTAGCCCTCCAATGATTGTTCAACGAATTCTCTACATTCGATTCTTTCTGAAAAATAGCTATGCGCTTTTGTATTCCTGACAAGGCCCTCCTTGGTCTCTTGGTTCTGCATTAACTAGTTTGGTTTTCCACCAGAGTGTCCAGAAATGTCTTCCTCTCCCTCTGAGTGGTTAGGCGGAGCTTCTTAAGTTTCCTTACCTGTAGGCACCTTCATTTTAAGTTTGACCATTGCTTCTCCTCGGGAATAAGGTATATCCAGGCTGACTCAAGGTTGCTCTCTGCTGGTTTAAAGCAGATAGCTGTAGACAGGTGGTGAGAAGAGGCTATTCCAACAGAATTCAAGTTCCCAAAAGTTTTGGACAAGAGATGATCTCTGAATCATTATAGACTCTACTTCCTTATATACCAGGGAGTGTTAGCCAAACATTTTGTCATTTGATTTTTATGACATTTTCACCTTATACCTCTTTAAGAGTCATTGTAATTAGAGTATATTAAAATCAAATCAATTTTCCTTTGAAAATTTTATGAAACACCTGAAGGCAAATAAAAAGTCTTTATGAGTAGCACCCCACTTTCTGCTTGATAAGAAGGCCTATTCCTTTATTTTTTTTAATTGCTGAGAACTATTCAACAAGCTACTTCAGGTAGTTATTGATTTTATGAAACCCAAGAATTCAGACATTATTATGACAACATCTCCAGAATTACCACATTCTTCTGAAATGTTTTTATACAAGGGTTCCTTCCAAGAGAAAAATAAAATTGAAAAGGGCAGGATCCCAGTATGGCTCCCAGTGCACAAGGGGGAAACTGAGAAACAGACATTAGGAGAAAAAGCCATTTTTTTTTTTTTTTCCTAATGAGAAAAGTTGGGTGAGCTCAAATGAAAAGAACACAATTTTTATTTTAATAGTTGATCATTTAAAATATATTGAAGATTTTATTCACATTTCTTTAAAATCTACGTTCCTAAAGATAGCGATAATAATTTGAAATAATGATTTAAGAGAAATTAAAATGAAATAAAATTTCATATGTAACGTTTACCTCTTTCCTCATCCCAAGAGGAAATTCAACATGTTTTCAACTCATAAAATTCTTAAAAGAATTGTTAAGAGAAAATATTTGATCTCGTGAGATAAGGACCCTCTTTAGTTATAAGGTTACGTGATAGTTAGAGAAACCTTGATATTTTGCAGTACTTGAAAATGGCATGTTCATATTTTTGTAAGAAAAACTACTCCCACCACCTCCTCAGGTCTCACCGGTTATTAACTGTAGCACAGGGTGGTGATTCCTCATCTCTCCTGCCCTATGTGGCAGGAGGTTCTTTTTGTTTCAATGTGTTTTCTCCTTAGTCTAGCAGCAATCAGAGAACACACTCAGAGCTTTGAGGGCTTCCTGCTACTTACATCTTGCTTTATTAGGTTCACACAGTAGACTCAAAAAGACAAAACAAAAATCTGCTGCTGAAGCTGGATGCAGATCTGGAAATTGCAGTTTTAGGAGAAGAAAATAAGCCGGATCTCTACAGCAGGGTCCCGTCCTGTCCTCTGTGTTGATTTGCAAGCAAATTCCTTTTGGAACCTTCCAGTTGCAGCATTACTCACTTACTGAACATCTTCAATGCTTTGAATAAAAGGAATGCTATTTCACACAAGCACTAGATGTTTCATACTGTTTAGGGTGTGGGTGTGTGTACCATGATAGGGGAGATCTCTTTCTCCAAAAGTAGACTGGAATGCTGGTGATTGCGCATCTAGGCTGAAAGCATGGCCAAAGAATAGCTCTCTCTGTAGATGTGTGTAGAAGAATGGTCTTCAGGCACTGGAGTCCAGGTATCTCACATAAGCATTTAAGACCCCAGATGAGGCCCTTGGCAGGGGGGAAAGTAACCAGGAATGAAAATCCCTGGGGGAAGTACTCTGGGTTTGGGGAAGGAGAGACTGTTGCCCCAGGCCTCCCAAATATTTATGGTATGTCAGTCTACTACACTCATTATTTGTACACTTTCCTAATCAATAAATGGGACACATGACTCTATAATCTGGCTTGTAAAATTTGTGGAGTAGAAAACTGAAAGGTATCTTTCAAGAGCAAAATGAAAAGTGAAACTTAATACTTGTAAATTTCATGCTAATCATTGGGGAGGTGATGTAAAAATAAATCTTAGCAAATAATTTAAAAATCTAATGCACTAGTTGCTAACTCCAAAATTATGCAAGCTGAGACTGAAGCAGACTGTTGTCCTAATTAAAGTCTTTCTTTAAACCTGAGACCCATTTTGAAACTAGCATCCTCTATACTGATCTATAACAGCTACCTGATGTTCTTGCTGCTGGCTCATGGAGAAGGAAGTGCTCCCCTTGGTGTAAAACTTCACAGGAAAGTGTTTGATGTAAAAGAAACCCATACCAAACATACACACACAACAGTAGGTTAGAGCTGAAAGTGCATTGGGCAGAAAGGGAAAACCTAGGAAAAGCGTCTTTCACTAAGATGCATGGTTTTAGATAAAGTATTTAGGGTCTATGTTTCAACTGTTGCACCGTGTTACTTGGTAACAAAGAAAGGATGGTAGGGATGGAAGGTTTGAAAAGATGAATTAATAATTAAAAAGGCTGAATTAAAGTTCTACCTCTTCCTCTATTTCTGTTTAAAATCAGACACATTACTTGACTTCACCTTAAACCCCCATCTTTTCTCCTAAAAATGAAAGGAGTTGGACCCAGATCAGAACTGAAAGTGTATTACTGTGCATGTGTAATGTACTGGGAAACATTTGCCATCCAATCCATAACAAAAAATGCAGAAAAAAAAGAATTTATTTGAATAAACCAAATTCTATTTTTCAGCAATCATTTACAGAATGCCTGCTTTTATTTTATTAAAAAATGAGTCTTCATCTATATGATCTTGAGTTCAGGAGGCTAGACATTTGAGAGAGAGAGATTAACTATCATAAAAGGAAGAAAGATACATTGTGGGTTTCCTTCACTTCCCAAATGGAGCCCAAAATATTGGCCAAAATGCCTTCCCCTCAGTGGGTACTATTTATTTCCTAGTTAGTATTTGTCTGCCAAAATTTAAATGGCAAATAAGCCATACAATTTCATTTCTTCTTTGTTGGCCACAGATTATGGTATAGGTGAGAAGAAAACCTATTTTCAATGACTGAACACTGGTGGTGACTAACCTATTATCTGTTTTGATGTCAAAGAAAATAATCTCTTCTCCTAGTGGTATATGACATTTCAGCATCCTGCCATTCTTTGTCCAGAGAAATGAACTGCATCCACTCAAGTACCTAACCATCTCTTCTTGATAGACTCATTTATAGAGAGCAAGGTCTCATACTGATGCTTCAAATAACCCACAAGAAGTCACTATTGAAAAATCTAAGGCCCATTACTGTATAGATTGAAAAGTGACAAGCCTTTCTCTTTTCAGTGACTTCACGAGAAGCTCCATTGATCGTTGGTGGGCATTTTAAAACGACCTGAACCTACCTGCTTGTGGCAAGCAGAAAATGCCCCCACTAGAGAAGTTCATATCCTGTTTCCTAGAACATGGGGATAGGATGCGTTTACAGGGCAGAAGGGATTTTACAGAAGCAACTCAATTAAGGATCTTGAGATGGGGAGACTATCCTGAATGATCCAATTGTGTTCAAATGTAATCACAAGATGCTTATAAGGGAAAGAGGGAGTCAGAGACTTAGAGAAGGAGATGTAAGGATAGAAGCAGAAGTTGGAGTAAAACGATTTCTAAGAGCCTGGAGCAAGAGATAGAAAAAAGCCTCCAGAAGCTAGAGAGGGCAATAAACAGATTCTCTCTACAGCCGCAACTAAGAAAGCTGCCTTTCAGATTTGTTTAAGATTTCCGACCTCCCGAAGTCTAAGAGAATAAATTTGTGTTGTTTTAAGTCACTAAGTTTGAAATAGGAAACTAATACACAGCTTCACAGCCTCAATCTGCAAACTGGATAGCAGATTCTTAGTCACCCTCTAAGAACCCCTCTAGAGGTTCTCCCCCCGCCACTAGCTCTTGGGGTGCCCTTGCCAGGAGGCTCACCTGTTCATAATCCATGTTATTTTCAGCATCTTCACATTCTCCACCGCTGTTCTGCCATAGGTTTACCCTCTGTGTCACACTGTCCATCACACACTGGGGTTTGGGCTGGAGGTGCCCCCAAGAGTTCACTTCTGCTTTCCTACCATCTCCACATCAGTTTTCGGAACTGTGGCAATCCTCTTCATTCTTTCAGCTGAAGGATTGGTGTGGAAATTTTCCCAAAGTAAGTTACAACGTTTATCAATAGTCATCCAAAGAAGCAGCAGAAAGCAATAACATTTAGAGATCAGCTTTTAACTATTTAGTAGGTATAATTACTCTCAGGTCACTTGCCAATTTTATTAGGTCACCTCAGGGTCTCTATGTGTCTTACTACAGACGTCCCCCCGCCTAGGTCACAGTCCACAGCTCGGTGACAGAATTCGACTTCCTCTTCGTCATTAAACTTGCCTCCAAATATACACAGATTCCTTCCCCTGCCATCCTTGCTCAGTGAAAATGAAATGTTCCTTGCTCTTCCCCAGGCTAAGGCTCCCTCATGTCTTCATTTCTGTCCCAAGTTCTGCCTTTATCCAAGATGGACTGACTTGGGTCATTTCCCGTACCTTCCAGGGAAATATTCTCAGTTAGTAACAGGGGATCTTCTTCCAACAGGATAAGTACATTATAACATAAAAATCCTGTACCTGTAAAACAGATGAAGATACAAATACAGCCACAGAGCTACTTCTTTATACCAGACTCCAGAAATTACAGAAAGAATAACTCACTTAATTTTTAATATTTCTCCAAGTCTGGATAATTTAGTAGTTAGCAACATTTGCCACAGAACAATGACAGTGCCATGAGGTCAGTTTCTCTAAGGCTAGTCCAGCCACATAGTCTGTTAATATATTTATTTATAATTATAATCTCTGCCTTACATTTCTAAAAATGCACTTTTTCATTTGGATGCATTATCTTGAAGCATAATTGACCTAGAACAAACAGCACATGTTCAAATTGCATAAATTGATAATCTTTTGATAATTTGTGGGTATATGTATACACCAATAAGCCATTAAAACAATCACGGTAATGAGCATAGCCACTACCCTAAACGTTTCCTCATGTTTCTTTACAAATTCTTCCTCTTGTTCTTCTCCACTTCCCTGTCTCCCTCCCTAGGCAGCCACTATTCTGTCTTCTGTCACTGTCGATTAGCATATATTTTCTAGAATCTTACATAAATGGAATCATACTATAAGCCCCTCATTTTGCCTCACCTCTTTTACTCAGTGTAATGATTTTGAGATCAATCCATGTTGTTCCACATTACAATAGTTCATCACTTTTTTTTTTTCTTCGCAGTTTTGGCCAGGACTGGGCTTGAACTCGCCACCCTGGTATATGGAGCTGGGGCCCTACCCCTTGAGTCATAAGCACTGCCCAATAGTTCATCACATTTTTATTGCTACATAATTCTTCCACAATTCATTCATCCATTAATCAGCTGATGGGCACCTTGATTGTTTTTAGTTACAAATATTATAAGTAAAATACTATGAACATTTGTAGAAGCATTTATTTGAAAATAAGCTTTCTTTTTGAGACAGAGTCTTATTTTATTGCCCTTGGTAGAGTGCTGTGGCATCATAGCTCACAGCAACCTCAAACTCTTGGACTCAAGTGATTCTCTTGCCTCAGCCTCCCAAGTAGCTGAGACTACAGGTGCCCACAACAATGCCTGGCTATTTTTAGAGATGGGGGTCTCACTCTTGCTCAGGCTGATCTCAAAACCCTGAGCTCAGGCAATCCACTGTCCTTGGCTTCCCAGAGTGCTGGGATTGCAGACGTAAGCCATCATGCTCGGCCTGAAAATAAGCTTTTATTTCTCTAGGTTAAACACCTAGGGTTGGAACGACTATGTCTTACTATTTATATATGTTTAACATTTAAAAAGCCACCAAACTTTTTTCTGAAGTATTTGTACTAGTCTACATTTTCACCAGCAATATGTGAGCTTTAATTTTTTCACATTCTTGCCATCACTCTATAGTGTAATTATTCTAAAAAATTTTTATCCAGGCTTGGTGCCTGTAGCTCAGTGGCAGGGGACCAGCCACATACAACAGTGCTGGTGGGTTTAAATCCAGCTCAGGCCTGCCAAACAACAATGACAACCAAAAAATAGCCAGGCACTGTGTGGGCACCTGTAGTCTCAGCTACTTGGGAGGCTGAGGCAAAAGAATTGCTTGAGCCCAAGAGTTTGAGGTTGCTGTGAGCTGTGATGCCAAAGCACTCTACCAAGGGGGACCTAGTGAGACTCTGTCTCTAAAAAAAAAAAAAAAATTTTTGTCCAAAATACTGTATGTATTCTGGTATCTCATGGTAAATTTCATTTTCATTTTCCTAATGACTGATGATATTAATCATTTTTCTATATTCTTATTTACCACCAATGTATCTCTCTCTCTTTTTTTTTTTTTTGAGACAGACTCTCACTATGTCACCCTCAGTAGAGTTCCATAGCATCACAGCTCACAGCAACCTCAAACTCTTGGGCTTAAACAATTCTCTTGTCTCAGCCTCCCTAGTAGCTGGGACTACAGGTGCTCACCACAATGCCCAGCTATTCTGGGTTCAAACCCACCAGCCTTGATGTATGTGGCTGGCACCCTGTTCACTGAGCTATGGGCACCGCCATGCCATATATATATATATATATATTTTTTTTTTTTTTTGTCAATTGTTCAAATTATTTGCTCATGTAAATATGTTTTCCTATTGTAAATTGAGTTTTGAGAATTATTTACTTGATTTGCTTACAAGTCATTTGTGACATATATAATTTTACAATATTTTCTCCCAGACTGTGGCTTTTTTATTTTCTTAACACAGTATTTGAAGAGCATAAGTTCTTAATATTTATAATGTTTTTCAAGCTTTTGGCCTCAGGCAATCCTCACACCTTGACTTCCCAAAGCCCTGGAATTTTGGGTGTGAACCACCTCTTCTGGCCAATATACTTTCCCTTAAATGAATCATGATGCTCATATCATATCTGAGAAATCACTAAATAACTCAAATTATTATAAATTTTCTCCTAATTTTTTGAGAAGTTTTAAAAGCTTATGTTTACATTTAAGTCTATAATCTATTTTGAGTTACTTTTAGTGCATAACATGAATTTTGGTTCATCTTTTCTTTTTCTTGAAGATTAATATCCAATATTATAAAGTAATTTCATAAAAAGGCCATTTTTCCTGCAAGAAAATGCCCTTGCTCTTTTGTTGAAAATCAGCTGAATCAGATACCTATCAGTCTACCTCTATACGCTCTATTCTGTTCCACTGATTTATTTCTCTATCTTTTTTTTCTTTTTAATTTCAGGTTAATATGAGAATACCAACAACCAGGTCAAAATATTTGATTTTGTTAGATAGAGTCCTTCTTGTGATTATGACCCACACTCAAAAGGGGTGCCCAACACCCCCATAGTGTGCCCATTCCATGGCAGCATCCCCCCCCGTCCCCTCTCCCCATCCCTTATTTTGCCTCCCCCCAACTTGATTTGAAATGAGGTTTTCTCCTATGTGGGGCTACATTAGATCTTCTACTGGCTTCATATTAGTATTGAGTACATTGGGTAGTTGTTTTTCCATTCATGTGATACTTCACTAAGAAGAATGTATTTCAACTCCATCCAGGATAATATGAAAGATATGAAGTCACCATCATTCTTATGGCTGAATTCCATGGTATGCATATACCACTACATTGTCTTGATTACTATAGCTTTACATTTTTTTTGAGACTGAGTCTCAGTATGTTGTCCTCACTATGTGGTCACATAGCTCACAGCAACCTCCAAATCCTAGGCTCAAGTGATCCTCTTGTCTTAGCCTCCTGAGTAGCTAGGACTACAGGCACCTGCCATTATGCCCTGTTAGTTTTTAGAGATGGGGTCTTTTTCTTGCTCAGACTGAACAAGATCTCAAACTCCTGACCTATAGCAATCCACCTGTCTCAGCCTCCCAGAGTGCTAGGATTATAGATTTGAGCCACCGGGTCCAGCATAACTTTACAATTCTTGAAATCAGATAGTTTAAATTTTCAACTTTGTTTTTCTGTTTCAAAAATGTTTCATCTAATTTAGGTCCTTTGTATTTTTATATAAATTTTAGGAACAGATTATCAATCTCTATGAAAAAATTTTCTGGAATTTTAATTGTGATTATATTGACTCTCTAGACCAGTTTGGGAAAAAATGATGTTTTAATAATACTGAGCTTTTTCATCCATGAACATAGTATATCTCCATACTAATATATTAGTATTCTCTAATAGATATATAGTATATCCTTCCATTTGTTTGGGTAATTTCAACATTTTGGTAGAAGTTATAGACAACCAAATCACTAGTTTCTCTTTCCTTCTATCCTCTAAACAATTAAAATAGAAATATTCCTTAAATTTCTTAAATTGAGTTGATATGTCCCAATATAGTTATAGTGGATAAAATGGTTTGGACATAAGATTCCAATGACATTTTCCATTTATTTGTCCCCAAATTCAGAACTAGAAAATCACATGCAATGGTATTTGTGTCTACAAAGAAGGCTTTAAACATAGAGGGTCCTAAATATTCATACACATTTTAAGAAAGGAAAAAACTGGGTTAAAATTATGATACTCAAGTCACATTTAACTTTTTCAATGACAAGAGACACAAGCTAAAACATACAAGATAATAAAACATTATCGGTATTTATTGGGTATTACAATTATAATACAGTTTTTTTTTTTTCCTTTCTTAAAATGTACATACATTTTTGGCACCCAGTGTATGATTTCCCAGTCATGTGGATGATGTGATTTCTGGCAATTATTGCAAGAAAGCAGAGACCTTACTGATCCTGATCTTTGAGACTGGAACAAAGAATAGGTACAAACAGATATGTATACTGAGCTCATTAATCCTGAAAGAAGGTTTAGCAAGACAGCAAAGGAGGAGGGAAGAGAGAAGGATCTCCTATTTCTTTTAATACAGTTTCCATTGGTGCTGAGAAATGTGTCTGAATGAATGTCAAGATCTTAAAAAAAATATATTTCTATCAAGTGAGTCACTGGTTGAGTGAAAGAGAAGTTACAGACAGAACTTAAAAGAATTCAATATTATCTTCCCTCCTGTATCTCCTATGGGAAGTCGAGTTGTCTTTCACACTTGGATTTGGCCAATATGTCACATTAAATGTGTAAAACCCTTGAACTGAACTTGTAGTAGAGAAATGTAGAGAAGTAGAAAAGAGGCAAAAGATGAAGGCAGGTATGGTGCAAATAGACTTTTTGTAATTATTGAGATATAAAGTAATTAAAATATGAAAAAGACTAAGAATAAATATTCTCTAGCTGCATGGAGATTTTTTTTCATTTCTTTTGTTTATTTTAGGGGTTAAAGAAAACACTAATAAAAAAGGGAAGGTAGAACTTACTTCAACCTGAAGGTTTCAACTTAATACATTTTTTACTGACTTACTTTCTGTATTAAGATGGAGAATTTCTTAGAAAATCATATAGGGTAAGCCCACAAATTGAGAAAGAATTATTCTTTGTTCTAGAAAATTCTTATATGGAATCAAATATTTGGGGATGTTTGTATTCATCATTATATTTCCAGTGCCAAGAACAGAATAGGTATCTAGCAGGCATTCAAATTGTGTTTGAGTGCCCCTAAGTTCTGGAATTAGCCCTTCTCCTAATTCTAAGGTCCTTAGATTTTAAAATGCATAATTTATCATTACAATTTCATCCTGCCTTAGATTAACTAAGGTACTTAGATTCTAAAATGCATAATTTGTCATTACAATTTCATCCTGCCTCTCATAAACTTCTAGCTGTGTCATTCATGTACATATGCTCTTTCTAAGGAGAAAATGACATCCCCAACATGATATTTTTCATTTTACAGAGCATACAAGGAGGAGTTTTGTCATGGCTTCTGAGTTCAGACTGCCAGCTATGGTTTCTACACCACAGACTTGTAGCTATGGGACCTTGGGAAAATAACTATCCTGGGTTTGTTTTGTCATCCAGAAAGTGGAAATAGTAACAATATTTATTTCATAGCATGTTATGATGGTTAAATGGGATAATTTATGTAAGGAATTTGGTGGTGCCTTACTAACAAATACTCCTATGTGAGATGATTTTTTTTTTAATTAAACAAACTTAGTGTCAGATAATAGATTAAATATTCTTTGAGTGTGCTGTAGGTGAGTGTGCAGGCTGAAAAGATAGAAATGGAGTATTATTGTACTGACATTGATTCAAAATAAAATGGAAGGGGATATATGGTCTGTAAGCTTTTTGAAAGCGAGGGTTATGCATTTTCAATTACAAACCCCAGCATCTTGCCACAGTGCTTGGAAAATATAAGACATTCACTTAAAATGTGCGGAATTCATTAAAAAAAGAATTAGTCCTGGTATGAAAACCTAGGCACGCTGCTTCTGCTTCCAGAGGAACAAGCTCTTCTGTCTTCTGCTGGTAGCCTCCTGCAGGGAGTAAGGACAAGTTACTGTCCATGGTACTGAACTCTCAACATGCTGAACTATGCTCATTTTTATCCAAATGCTCTCTTTTTCCTGCCCTCAAAAAATAAAGAAACAAAAAACCAACAACACCTTCATACGGTTTACTTTTATGGCGCCGCCCCCCAACACACACACAACACATGCCCACATTTTTCTCACATGGGCTAATTCTAATTCTCACTGTCTCGGATTCTTTAAATGTTCTGAAGTTTCAACCCCTTTTCTGTTGAACCTCGGACGTTTCTGCACAAGAATACGGGATTTATTTTATGTGGGCCTCTATTTTTTTAATGTGTTGACCACCTGGAGTACTTGGCCTTTATCTCAGAGAATGCTCAGAAAACAGATCTCTCTGCCAACCTCTCTCCTTCTCAAACAGTAGGCAGATCCACCAGCGGTTCCTTTCTGGAATCCCCGGGGGCAGTGGGACTACGCAGCTCTGGCTCTCAAAGTCAGCCCAGCCCAATCCGCTGTCTTATTATCCTTCCCCTTTCTTTCAGCCACTCAGCAAAAAGACCTGCCAGACTCCCGGGCAGTTGGAGTTGTTCGAGAATCCCAGGAGCAATGGTGTCCTACCACTAGCCAACTCCTTTGGCTCCCGACCGCCCCCAGATGTCGCACAACCCGAGGGCTAGAGTCACTACGGGAAGACTCGATAGATCGACTCCGCGCTGACGAACAGCGCGCTTTCCTTCTCCACTTCTCCATTCTTTCTGCAGTTATTAGACAGAGACTTAAGCTGAAATGGCTTCTAAACATAAACAATTTATAAGTACAAAAAATAAAATCCCAGCGTGTTATGCGTGTTGGTGTGTGTGTCCATCCGCGCTTGTGCAAAATTTCCCAACGTCACAGTTCGCCCTCGGGACAAGCGCGTCAGGAGATCTGAGATCTTTCCTGGAATTCCCTATACCCGGCCCTTTCTCGTCTTCAGCACCTCCCCAAAAAGGTAGGTTTGGGCGTTCACAAACCACTATTGCAGCAATAGACGCACACAAATCGGCTGCGATTTTTTTTTTTTTTTTCTTTCCCCTTTAGTCCCTAGCCCTCTTAGGTGAACAGTCCGGATCGCGGGGTCTCCTTCCAATTCCCTCAGCATCGGCACTGCAACCGAGTGCAGGTCTTCCCAGGCTCCACACAGCCTACCTCTCCCCGGGACACTCTGCGGACCGGCTGGCTGCAGCCTCCGCCGGAGCTGTGGGTGGTGCTCGCACCGCCCCTACCTTCCCCAGGGGCTTTGGAGAGCCGCGCGCTGGGCAGTGTGCGCGCGCGCGGGAGTGAGTTCGGTGGGGAAACCTCCTTCAGTAGAAGCTGCTGAGTGTGGTTGACACAGAATATCCCGGAGCCCAGCAAAAACCTCCAAAGCACTAGCTTCCATAAAGAAAAATAGAACAAAATATAGACAAGAAGGGAAGCCTGTTCTCCTAATACCCAGGTTTCCAATAGTCCTGGATCCCGCCCCGGAGCTGAGCAAAGGCGCAGTTGGTTCCAGCTGCTGCTCTCACCCTGACTTGGGAAGCGGTTCCCGCCAACACCGCCCCCTTTTCGGGAGGAGGGAGGTAGGGATTTGCGGGCAAGAGTTGCACCTGCTCTAGGAACCTGCCGAGAAGAGAACTCTGGGGTAAGTAAGAAGCTCTGGGCCTGGAGCGGAAAGGGGGAAGGAGGAGGGGGCATGAGAGGGACGAAAGGAAGAGGGCAGGGAATGAATTATGCAAAAAAAAAAAAAAAAAATCCCCAATATTTGGCAGCGGAGGGAAGCACAGCACAGCACTCCTAGGATGAGTCCCGCTCTGGTCTCCCGCGCCGAACCGGCTGGCAGGAAGTTCTTTTTAAGGAGAAGAGAAACTCGAAAATCCTGGAGGGTATCAGAGGCAGACGGAGCGGGAAGGAGGCTTCTGGGAACTGGGGCCCCGGCAGCGCAGCGGCAGGGGTGGCTGAAGCTCTTTGGCCCAGCCTCCTCCTCCTCCCTATGGCCGCGTTAAGCCTCCGCTCCCCGCCCCGGTCTCCTGCCTCCGCCCCTGGGCTCGGGGCTCCGGGGCTGACGCTGGGACCCTCGGCGGCAGCGAGGACGCTCACCTGGTGGAGCCTCCTTCTGCTCCTTCTCCCCCTCCTCCTCCTCCCGCCCCCACCTGCCCTCCTCTCGGAATCGGGCAGAGTCGGGATCTGTAGGCGAGGAAATAACGACCCCTGCAGTTGCATTGCGGAAAATCTCAGCGGCGGCGCTGGTCGCGGGCGAAAGAAGCGAAGCAACTGAGGGTTCAGGGGAGTCCAGGAAAATAGGCGAGGAGCAGAAGGCGCGCTCGCGACTCCGGGAGTCCGCGGGCCCCCAGCGCGCTCCAGTCCCCGGCCCCAGACGCTCCACTCCGCGCCCTGGACGCGCGGCCCAAACCCGGCTCGGAGGCTGCAGGCTGCGCGCGGAGTTGGGGAGCAGGGAGGGTCGGCGGAGGCTGTTGGCGGCTGGCGGTTTCGGGCAATAATCCCTGCCTCTTTCTCTATCTGTCTGCTCTGTCCGCTCCCTCCCCCCCCGGAAGCAGGAGAAGAACAGACCCGGAGCGGAGCGGCCACCCTCTGACCATGCCTCGGTGAGGGAAGCGGACTTCGAAGGCAACTTGTCGCGGACTGTCTGGGCTTAGCCAGCGAGCTCGGAGCTGTCGGGAGCCCGGAACTGCACGGCGCGGCCCGGCGGGGGGCTATCGTCTATGTCTTCTTGGGGCGCCAGGCGGATCGGGGTCTCGTTTTTGCAAGAAGAGCCCAGCGCTGGTGGCTTCAGGTGGCTGCCGCCGCGGCTGCTAGTGCTGTTTCCGCCGCTGGTGCGAGGAGCAGAGAAGCGCGAGCCGGGAGACCTCCGAGGCGGCGAGGCATCGGACATGTGTCAGCACATCTGGGGCGCACATCCGTCGAGCCCGAGGGGAGATTTGCAGGAACAATTCAAACTGCGATATTGATCTTGGGGGTGACCGTCCCTGGCCTGCTGTCGGGTGGGAGTGCGAGTGTGCGCTCGCTCGGGAGTGTGTGCGTGTGTGTATGTGTGTGTGCCGTGTCGGGCTCCCCCTTTCCCCCCCTGTTTTCCCGTCGAGTGATGCACTTGGAATGAGAATCAGAGGATGGAAATAGTCTGGGAGGTGCTTTTTCTTCTTCAAGCCAATTTCATCGTCTGCATATCAGGTATGGGACGCGCTGGAGTCACGGGCGGCTTTAGGTTCTGTTGCGGTGTTTGGATTGTACAGGGTTTTATTGTGTGTAGACGTGGGGGCGGGAGGGGAAGGATGGTGGAGACCCTTTCAGCTCTTAGGGTTTTCCGCCTTCCGAGTCACAAACCTTCTAAGCCCGAGGGTGTGTGTGTGTGTGTGTGTGTGTGTGTGTGATTGTGGTGGGGTTAGGATCTGTGTAGCGTCCTGAAGGAAGAGGTGGGGGTGGGGGTGTGGAGTGCAGTGAACTGAAGCAGATGGGTGTTGATTTTCAACGGCTTTCCTGGCTGAGAACTCTGGCGCCGAAATCTGAGCCTTGGCAACCCCCACCCCCATCCCCTGGCTTTCAAAGTTCCCAAACTCGGTGATTCCTTGCTGGCAAAATGGATGCAGGGCTGTGCCCTGGTATCTAGGCACTTTCAGGGGACTGCGGGAGGATGCGGGACTGGAGAGTGCCAGCAGAGGCCAGGGAGATGTCCTCCATGCCGTCCCCAAACACACAAGGACTGGTTGTGATGGCTTGAAACCTGCTGGCACACCCCACCCCACTCCCTTATAAAAAAGGGGGGGGGGGAACGTATCTGAAACAACACGATGCCGCAAATACCACTTTAGATCGTGGTGTTTCTTAATTCCAGGCGGCAAGGATGTGCTGGCTCAGACTCACTGATTTCAGGATAATTGTGCTGATCTGTGGTTCTAGGAGGCAGTTAGAATGCAGGGTGTTGAGGTGAGTGAGGTGGAGCCTGTGCATACCTGCACCAGTGTGCGGGCAGGGATTCTGAATTGTCAGCAGCGTCTTTGTTGGTGCAGGGAATTGGGAACTGGAGGGCGCAGCGAGGGAAAGCCCGGGGCTAGCAGTATTCCCCAGCTTGGTGGCTCCTCCCCTCGACAGCGCCCACCCCTGTTTCCCTTCACACCTGCCATTGAAACACCCGAGGCAAAGCCCATTTTGAGTGCTCCTTTCTGCCTGCATTCCCTCTGCAGAATCGGGGACTCAGCCAACTTCCCAGAAAGTCACCACAACAGGAAAGCAGGAACCTTGCCCCGTGAACAGCCGTGGGTGGAGGCACATGTTTCTTATCTCTTCCTTCAGCCTGTCAGCCCCTCCCCTCTAAACCAGACCTGTTTCTGGACATTTGAAAACCCTTGTTCTGCCCTCAGCCTGGACCCAGTTCCAAATACCACAATCCAGTTTCAATTTTCTCCTCCCAGGGCAGGAATAGGAATCTGTTATTGGAAATCATTCTGTTTGCGGCTGCGCCACCCTACTAAGAAATTTTGCCTCTGTAATATTTTGGTGAGATATGTTGTGTGCCTGGCAGACTAGAAAAAGTGACCTGGGGTCACACCGATTCCTCTTTTCCTCCATCCTGCATCTAAGAGTAAAAATTCTTAGTTGACTTGTAACAGTTCCTATCAGTCCTGTGTCTGCTGATGGACTGGGTGGTAACTCACGGGGCCACGTTTTCCATCTTTCTCTTTTGCATGACTCTCTCCCTTACTCCAGGGCATTTCACCAATAGGCTTTTCCCACTGGTCTCCAGCATGCTAATAATTTTCAAATCGGACCTACTATTACGAGGTTAACTCTAATTGAGACTCTGGATGTCCTCCAGCGGTCTTCTTTCTCCCCAGCCCTTACTCTGAATTTGGCCAGGCCAACCCAGGAGAACAAGCTGAGAAAGGGTCTCTTCTCAGCCTCCCAGAGAGGCCTTAGTGGGATACCTGTCACAGCTATATTTGATTTGGTGTATCAGCAACTGAATTATTCAAATAGAAGCATTAGGGAGAGGTTATTTCCAACCCGGGAGGAGTGCTGTGGAGTACATGGCCTTTCACATGTATTTACTAAATAATCATTATTGCTATTTAATGAGAGGATAAAAGTGTAAGCAAAATTGCTACCCATTAGCTAAATACAGAAAACTAGGTTAGCATTTCAAATGCCTATTTAGCCTCTGCATTAATTTGCACTTTATGGAAACATTTAGTCAGAGATGCACCATGATATACTCTATATTTCCCACACCCATAAACTTAATTTTAAAAGCCTTTTCTTTTCCATGGCCAAGGCGGCCTCCTCCTCCTATAAGCAGAACTACTTATTCAATGATGCCCATGTATGTCAGAATTATGATTAGTAATATAATTATGGCTCACAATGGCTGTAGTTTCGAGGACTCAGATTCCTTTCTTTCCCTCTCGGACAGATTTCAGATATATAGGAATGCAGTTCACTGAGGTTGAATAATTGTGGCTCAGGGAGAGTTTAGTGGGTCTTTCATTTCTGTTTCCATGATTTGCAGTTTTAATTTACTCACGACTGAGCTCTACCAAAAGGAACATAACCCTGTGATCATAGAATCTACTAAATCTTAAATTTAAAAAGAAAGGAATAAACAAACCACCTCTTCACCATCATGGGATGAATTTTCCTCACCAGTGAATGGGTGCTAATTCCTACAGAGTGACCAGGCTTCAACAATTGATGCACTGGTGGGGTTGGCTTCATTACTACAAATACCAGACTAGAAAAGGCCAGCAAGAGTCTGCAGTAGAAACATTTTGCAGAGAAAAACATTGGTAGTAGTTTTGGCCTATGGAAGGTTTATTGGCTGAAATACATTTGATGTCATTCGCTTTCTTGAACACACCGGTACTTTGTAGCTTAATATTTTGCCAACCAAAGGGTCCAATCCCCCTCCACCCCTCCTCCAAAACTAAAAGCTTACCCAAGGAGTGTTCTTCCTGGGCCTGTTTAAACATACTGTTTAAAGGACAGGCACCTGCACTTGCTATATTTGATGGTTCTGCATTAACAATTTGGTTGTGATGAAGCTGTTAAAATGGGATGGGAGATCTATTTGGCTAGGCTTAGCTAGATGCTGGGTAAGTAGCATGCATATCTTTTATTTGGGAGATCATATTTGTTTTGGTTACTTAATGCAATGCAGTGAGGCTGAAGAGGAAACGCTGTGATCTGGAAGTACTTCTGGCTTCATATGAAACTCAGATCTCACTTCGCTAAAAATGTAAGATAACAGGGTCAGAGAAAGAGAGAGAGGAAGAGAAAGAGAGAGATAGAGAGACAAGATGATTTTTCTCTATGCTGCAAGAACATCATTCCCTTCCTACAAAAGCAGCTCAGATCAGTGAGAATATATCCTTAGCTGCATGAGGGGAAAATTCCCTGGTCAAAAGAGAGCTGCCTGATTTAATTTATACAGTGCATCCTACTTCCCTCTTATGTAACTTTACTTCTCTGTTGGTTTATTCATAATAATAACAACAATTTCAATTATGTGGTGCTTTCATATATTTTATATCTATTGCATATATTTTTAACTTATCTATTCACAGAAATTGTGGGATAATTTTATAGATGAGGCAACAAAAGTCCACACAGGTTCAGCCTGGAGGATTCACATCCAGGTCTAACTGAATCAAAATTCAGTACACCATTTATGTTTTGGTGCAAGATTTATTTTAAATATTTTTACTCAATAATTTTTTACTAACTTCAATTGGGATAATAGATTGGGTTAAATGGATGTATACCTTAGAGAGCTTGGAAGTGAAAGTTGAAGGTGATTACAGTTTAGACGTAGAATTAAGGTAGCACTTAGGTTGCATGTGTCAATCAAACAGATGAGACAATTACCCAGTGTTCCCAGCATCTAATGAACAACAGTCACTACATGTAAGAGATATTTAGTGCATTTTTCCCTTAATCTGAAAATGAAAATGGATTAACTTCAGTTTCCTTATGTGTACAAAGAGTATAATAGTGCACATATTTGTTATACGAATTACATGAGATTGTGTGTTCAGGGATGTTTGCTTCGTAGTATGTGACACATAGTAAGCATACAATAACATCATTACATACTTCCTACAAATCTGACATTGTATGTGTTTGGTTCATGGTCAAGTAGAGCTTTTGCCTCCTTGCCAATCAACTTATTTCAAAGGAAAAATAAAACAATCTTCAGCAAGCATATTTTACAATATTGAGCATGATTTCCTTTTTGAAGAAGGTCTTGGCTGAACATTTTTGAAATGTCTCTTAATTTTCCTTCTCCTAGTGGTATGACACTGATGTTTAGCTTTGGTGTACAAGTCATAAGTAAAACTCACTTTATCCCTATGATTTTAGAATGTTGAGGTGCAACTTGGAAAGTTTAATACATTACTTGGAAATTATGTAGTGCCTATTACTCAAGAGTATAAACTAAATTTTTCTCTTTCTGATGGTATGTTTCTAATTCAGTGTAGACCCAACTTAAGGCTGCCTTCAAAATGGCAAACTGCATATACTTTCAATGTGGCTTGATTTAGGACATTTTAATAAATAGAGACCAACCCAAACAAAGACTACTCATATGATTATCTTATTAGCAATATGGATTCTTTAAATCCCACAGGATGTCATACAGCCCAATCACAGCCAGAGAACTATCACCATAGATGAAACTCTCCAGATAGTCAAGGAAGTATTTCTGAGTTCTATAAAATCCCAAGGGGGAAAAGGAATGTCAATGTGGAGAAACATTCCCTTGGTTGAGGACAAGAGTTATTGCCATGCTAAGTCAATAGCTAACGTCTCAACATTTTCATTCAGTGTTATATGTATTTGGATCTGGGGTTTAGAGAGAAAAAGAGCCAGTTACCATAAATGTATGTGGTAGTGAGCCATTATAGAAAGAGTATGGAAATCAGAAGACTCACCTTGCAATGCTACTCTGCCTTCATCACCTTTATGACTTTGGGCAATTCTCTGGACCCCTCAGTGTCTCAATTTCCTCATCTGTAACATGAAAATTATATTTGCTTTGCCTGATTCAAAGAATTGTTGAAGGACACATGAGAGAGCGAGAAAGCATTTTTTTTTTTTTTTTTTTTTTTGAGATAGATGTTGCCCTGGGTAGAGTGCTGTGGCATCACAGCTCACTATGTTGCCCTGGGTAGAGTGCTGTGACATCACAGCTCACAGCAACCTCAGACTCTTGGGCTTAAGCGATTCTCCTGCTCCAGCCTCCCAAGTAGCTGGGACTATAGGTGCTCACCACAATACCCGGCTACTTTTTGGTTGTAGTTGTCACTGTTGTTTTTAGCAGGCCCAGGATGGTTTGGAACCTGCCAGCACTGGTGTATGTGGCTGGCACCCTGGCCACTGAACTATGGGTGCTGAACCGAGAGAGCGATTCTACTCATACTTTATGGAATAATCTAGGCTTGAGATATAGTTACAAATGCAAAACTGAGATGCACATAGTCCAGAGTGATATAAAATAATATGAATAATGCTTCATTTTAAAGACATAATTATAAAAAAATGTTGTAATGCCAAAATGTATTGTGCATAAAACGATAACAATAACCCCTAATTGTTTAATAAGGGGCATAAATTCCACAGAAGGGAGCAGAACAGACATGAAATAAAAGGAGGTTATTAAATTAATGTTGGAGGCTGGGCTAAAAGAGGCAGAAGGGACCACATCATCTAAAGGGGAGGAATAGGAATGAGTGGCTATGCAGAGAGGATTGGCCCAGTTGAAATAAAAGGTTTTCTTTGGGAAATACAGGAAAGTTGGCATGAATCCACTTAGAGGAATACTGAATTGAGAGAATATGGAGTGCCCCGATGTAGTTATTCTCTTTGCGATTTTTCTTCTTTGTTATGAAGCTTTTCATTGATATAATAGATTGACCTTGGTTAAAACTTGTTTGATATTCTACCATTTCTTTGGATTTTAAATTTGTGGTGCATGTCTACAACTACAACTGTACTTTGTATATTTTTTAGCTTATTTGCGATTGTGAAAGGTTGAGTTTTTTGTTGTTGTTGTTGTTGGGGGTGGGGGGGTGGAGAGAGCCAAGGGAAAGTACATGTTTCTCATCTGTAAAATGGAGATGAGAACTTCTCAAGGTTGTTGATACTACAGTATAATTATAAAAATAACAAAACATTGTTCTTAAAATGCCTAATGTGGTATCTGGAGTACAGTAACCACTGGCCAAATTGTATAGATCACGTGAAAGCAAGCATGGGCTTTGGAACCACGACAGGCCTACATATGAATTCTAACTTTAGCATCCACTCTCCCTGTGGTCTTAAAGAAGTAATGTAAGTCCTCCGAGCCTCAGCTTCCTCATCTGTAAAATGAGGAGTGAAAACAACGTACAAGACCTGCTGTAATACCTGGCATGTAATAGTCACTCAGTAAATTGAAGCTGCTCCCATAAAGTCCACTTTATGGACTTTACCATTTAAAAAAAAAAATTTACCATATTTACCATTATGATCGTAAATAATAATTATTGTTAACACTTTGGATGCGTTGTAAGCGCCAGCTCATTATATGGTCATTTCTTCAATGTTCAGTGAACAGGTATTGACTGTGTACTGTACAGTAGGCACTGGAATCACAATGAACAATACTTGGCCCGTAGTATTTGCAAGGTAGTACATGTTATATGACAGAGGCATATACAAAATGTAATTAACTGTTGGTGGATGCAAGTGGGGAAAGGGAAATGACCTCTACAGTAGAAAATATTTGATCTAGGCTTGGAAGAATGCATGAGATTTTGAAAGAATAGGAGAGAAAATAAGATATACCATGAGGCAAGAATAGAGTATGTGTAGAAAAGAAGGGATGGAAAAAACCCTAAAATATAAAAAATATGGTGAAATGGGCATATGAAGTAGATGCGTTGGAAGAAGTGATGAGAGAAAGGGCTTACAAGCTAAGATAAGTACTTTAGATCTTATCTTTAGTTAGGAATAGCTAGCTCAGGGGAGCTAAGAAAAATGACATTAACAGGTCCATACTCAACTTGATATACCTTTCTACTTTGATTATAATAAGCAATAACTTAGAAACCCAACTCTTTGGCTTCTTTTCTTGTCAGTCTTTATTTTCGATCCCAAAACCCTCTAAAAAAAAAATCCTGGCCTACTAGATCAATTAGGCCATGATGGGACATTCTGAGTGACAAATTTAAAAAGCATAACAGACCATTTTCTAACTTTGATGTCCCTGATTTACCCTGATCTTTGAGATTTGGTATTTTCATGTTAAGTAAATGCAAAGGTCTTCAATTTTGTGCTTGAATAATAATAATAAAGTCTTTTGCATGAGATGAAGGTCAAGAAAAAAAAAAACGAATCATCCATACATGCTTTCATGTCCTGAAGATTAATTTTGAGCCAAGGAATAGATGCACTACGTGACACCATACAGATGCTGAAACACCAAGAAGTGTTCTGCAGCATGACTCTTATTTCCAGTAGACTGCATGTTAACTTGGGAGAATAGACACATGGTCAACTATACTCCCAATTTATCCCCTTGATGGTCTAGTTACTATGGAGTGAGGGCAGAGACCTAAAATTAAATGGTTTCTTTTGTCCATTTAATCACTTAACATTTATTGAGGTTACACTATATATCAGAAACTGAGGATCCAATAGGAATACGTAAGACCCTGACTGCCCTTTCTTTCAAAGAACTCATCTAAGCAGAGATTAACAAAAATTAGTAGTGACAACAGGATGTGATAAGTGCTGCAATAAAAAGAGATATAGAAAGTATTTGTAATAAAAGAGATACAGAGAAGGGACATGTGATTCATCCTGGAGGTAGGAGGGATAACGGAAAGAGAGTAATTAGTGTTAGTTAGAGGATGCTTGGGCTGCGTCTTGAAGGGTGCTAAAGAGTTGGCCTGCCATATTTGGGCTGATCAACCAAGAGAGGTGTGATGGGGAGGGATGATGGTAGGAAACAGCATTTACAAATGTAGAAAGGTTAGAGAGCGGATGATAAATGCAGGAAATGATCAAGAGGTCCCTATGGCAGCAACTGAAGTGTGGAGCGGGACTGATGTGGTGGAGATGGAAGGCGTGTTTAGGACATATGGTTTCAATACCAGTGATGCTTTGCATGTAATTATGTCAATACAAATCACTCTGTGGCTCCCCACCCTTAAAGCCACACCTTTAAGGCCTGAGAGGGTATGCAGTTTGCATCCTTCTCTTCATTAAGGACAAACCAGGATTAAAGCTTTGGCTTTGGTCCAGCTGTGCTCCATGTGGTCCAAATCACTAGTCATTTTCCAGTGTCCTTTCTGGTTCCAGGTGCTTTCCAAAGTTTTTGAGGTAACTCAAACATAGTTTCTAGAGTTTATCTCTTTGAATAGTTTATTGCTATGTACATGCATTTATGGCTTAGGAAAATGATTTTGCCATATGTCAATTATCGTCTTATTCTCTTTGATTACTGAATCTTTTCTCTGTTTTTTTTTTTGTTGTTGTTGTTTGTTTGTTTGTTTTGTTTTTCTTTTTTACTTGTTTTCTTTTTGCAGTTTTCATTCTATGTAACCTTAAACAGAACTTAAAAGAATTTTGAGCACTCAGGAGTTGGACCAAGGGTGTTTGGGTGGTGAGGAATAGTTCACGATCACCTTTATAGCAAAGCCATCATTGCTCTTTATTAGCAAGATTGAGCTAATAATGGGATTGCCAGTGTTTGGGTTTGGTGACATTTACACTGCATTAAGGTGCCATCAGGATTGGCAGTGGAACGATTATCAGTAGTTATGAAGGAGACAGCCTACAAATGCCTTTGCTTGCCGAGCTGGGAGACACGGTAGGTTTGTCACAGTAAATGAAGGATTAATCTTTAACTTTGCCCAACACTTTGTGCCCAGTAGCTGAAGGGGCTGGCAGTAGGAAATAAGGCCTCTGACTTTCAGGTGGCTTTTCCAGAGCCAAGTCTTACTGGCTTTGCAGCACATTTGGCAGCAATGCCAGAGTTGAAATAAACACATTTACTGAAGGATATGAGTCAACATATTCCCTTTCCGCTCCCCTCCTCTCTCCGCGACACACACAGCTACCTCTTAACCCTCGAGGAAAACAATTCTGATAGCAGCGCTTATTGAGGGAGCACAGATAGGCCTTTTCTCCTCCCAGAGGCTGGAATAATAACAAAAACCTGGTAGGATTCCTGAAATGAACAAATAAGGTGACACATCTACGAAAGGGCTTTTATGCCCCCCCATCAGTGTTCAGTGTACTTGCTCATTTATTTCACAAATCCTAATGAATGCTTCTTATGTGGTAGATACTGGGCCAGTCATCAAATGTAGTAAACAAAACAACCGTGACCTTTGCCCATCCAAAACGTATATGTAGTTAATACACAAATTTTGTCGGGGTTTTATTTCCCATGCCCAATACAGCACCTGACATTTAGAAGGTAGTCAACAATGAATGACTAACTGAATACATAAATGGACAACAAGGATGATCAAGAATGGCTTTTTATCCGTCGCAGGAGCCTAGGCTAGGAGGGAGGAGAGATGAAGATGTCTCTGTCAGCCGCTCTTTGCCTCTACAGCATGCAGATTTTTTTTTTTTTATTGAGTCATAAACACATAGATTATGTATACATTAATGCCTTTATGGGGTAAAATCTGCTGATTTTATATACAATTTGGAATGCTTACATCTAACTAGTTAATATAGCCTTCACCTCATTTACTTACAATGTTAAAACATTTATACTCTATACTTCATAGAATTAACATGTACCCTTGTATGAATGGTGGGGGCATGTACGGTTTTGAATGTGGAAAGAATCACAGACATAGGGAGCTTTCCCAGAGAGCTTTCTATTTTCTTTTGTGACCTGAGGTGTATCTTCTTTTGAGGAGCCATCCTGATTTGGGGGCAATTACAGTTGTTTCGAATGTGTTTTAGCTGCAGTGTGTCTTATGGCACTGTAAGATTTGAAGATGGGTGATTACGGACCAGTGGATATTGCTGTTCCTTTCCATATGTCCCTCTGTTTGTATTGGAGAAGATTGCTAAGGATATGGTGCTTTCTGATGGGGTTCCAGCTCAGGATAAACCAGCACTTTAGAAAGCTCACTGTTGGGCAGTGCCTGTGGCTCAGAGGAGTAGGGCCCTGGCCCCACATGCCAGAGGTGGTGGGTTCAAACCCAGCCCCAGCCAAAAACTGCAAAAAAGAAAAGCTCACTGTTGTTGAGTCAGTATTGGACTAGGACACCTAGAATAGCCTGCACCATTTTTTAGTCTTGATGCAGAGAGATACAGGAAATGACTCTGGTCTCTTTCATGTTTTCAATCTTGAGCCAGGAAACACTTCTTCCCCGATGGCCTTTTGTAACAGAATTGTGTAGCTGACTAGTTCCCAAGGAGACGAGACTAGGAATCGAAAGAAGAGATAGGATTTGCTGTTCTAGGCTGTGAATTCCACCTGTAAAGTTCATCTTTACACCTGTAAGGAAATGGTCAGTTGAATAATCTGCTTACTTGTTTAATTATGATAAAACATAAAGGGATGTTATAGAAAAGACGGTCCTTCTGCTAACTTCTCAATAGACGTTTAGAGATTATAGAAAGTGAGGCATCTGTAGGTATTAGATTTCTGTTGTTTGGCCTGGGTGTGAACAGAAGTCTGTCACTTGCTGTCTGAGTCTTATAATGACCATAATGATACCAGCTCCAAGGTGCAGTGACTCGGACCTCTGTAGAATGGAATATAAAGTAGTGAGGTCATTATTTTTTGTCTGTAACAGGTCCATCCCTGTTTTTTGCAGTGTGGTGAAGTTCTCTATCGCCTTTTAATTTGTTTCGGTGCTGTGTTCTAGGGGCTGAGAGCTGCATACAATTTTAAGTTTATGAGTTGGTGCAGCATTTTTCTTCCCCCCTCCTGCTTTTAGAACTGCTGATATTAGAGCTTGACTAAGCCAGATAATGCCTTGCAATGTGCCACATCAAAAGGTAAGGTGTTTTGAACAAATTAATGAATGAGAGTTTTGCTTATGCATTGGCTGTTTAAGCTAATCTTGCCTTCAAGTCAGATGCTCTTTCTTGATTAGCGGTCCTTTGCCAGACAGGGATTTGTAGTATATTTTAGTGTAAACTTTACATTGTATCTTAAATATTTCCCCACATGGCTTCCTAGTTGGGTCAGTTAGGATATCCTGGGCTGTGTGATAGATAAACCCCACAATCTCAGTGACATGACACGCAGAAGTCTAATGCTTATACACATTAATTGTCCAATTGGTGTGTGTGTGTGTGCGTGTTTGGTGTGCTTATGTACTTGGTGAGGGGAAAGGAATATAAGAGAGAAAATATTGTCATCTGTAGTGATTTAGGAATCTCCAGGCTAATAGGGGTTCTCCTATCTCCAAGACATGATTTACAAAGTTGTCCTGGGCAACAACATCAACAGATGGAGGGAAAGTGTGGAGGAAGATGATGGGGGAGGCTTTTATGGGCCCAGAAGGAAAGCTGCCTGCATCATTCTGGTCAGTCACATGGCCATGTGTTCTTGCAAAGGATCTTGGGAGTTGTAGGCTAGCCTTATGCCTCTGAGCAAAGAAAAGATGGCTTGGTGAACCATTAGCTAGTATCTGCCACTTTAATATTCATGATTTTCATGTTCTATATCCACAATAGTTTATTCATCTAAAATAGTATTATTTATCTTTACCTTCTTCTCTGTTTTTGAGCATCTATGTTGTTTCTAGTTTATTGGCTTTTTTTTTTTTTGGCATTTGTTTTCATGATTATAGAATCTCACTTTTGTTGAACTATTTGTTTACGATAATTGCAATATTGTGATTACTGGAATGAAAAGATTATTACAATGGACGTTAGGACATGTTGAATTTAGTGTTATCTCTGTTGCATGGAGGAATTAATTTTACTGGTCTGGGCTCCAGTTTTCTCCTTTTAAACAAGGAGAGTGAACAAAGTGATTTCTAGAGCCCATTCCAACTTGGGAACTTTACAGTATTGAGAGACTTCCACAGAAAATGATCCAAATCTTGGTGCTAAACTTCTTCAGTTTTTGAAATGTTAAGGTAATAAGATTAAAGTATAAGAAGAACTATCAAGTTGAAAGTGAACGAAAAAGTGACCGATGACTTTGTAAGGTGGGCAAACATAAGATAAGGCATTATGAGAAAGTAATCCAAATTATATCTGTAGAATGATGACCTGTGGCCTTCTAGTAAGACCCTGGGAGAGCAGGTAGAGGTCATTATTGACTGCTATATAAATTTATTGAAAACATTGTATATTAAGTCTTATTATTTAATCTCAACTCTCTGCTGTTACTCATTGATGACCTCAGTAAGTCATTTAACAACACTAAGTATCCACATTTGTAAACTGAAGTTAATACTACGTAACACCTATCTTTAGAGTGAAGGGAGATTGAAATTTTTGAAAACCTATAGCACGATGCTTAGCACATAAAATATTCTTGATAAATTGTGGTTTTTGCTTTCATTATGGCTGAGCTAAAAGAACAAAAGACATGTTGAGCAAAATTAGGAAGGAATTTGGCAATATTGTGTAAAACATGGAATTAAATGAGCCAAGGCATGTGAAAGTGGTTAGCACAATGTCTGCACGTAGCACATACTCAGTTAAGGTTGGTTGAATTTGATTCACTGGGGAAAAACAGGATGTTTGGGAATATTTTAAGGGTAATAAGAAGGAAGACAACCAAGCCTTTTCAGAGAGTGAATTTTCAGAGACAATTTATTGGATCTGGCTCACATTTTTAAAAAATAATTTTAAAAATTTTTAACCTTCCATATTTTTATTTTGTAACTGTAGTTTAAACTTATAAAGGCCTTTGAAGTAGGTGTAAGGTCTCTAATAATCCAGTAAATATCAGGCCTTGACAATTGTGGCATAGATAGAACTCTGAGTCAGGAATTCGCTTATTATTTTTCTTGCTTAATACACTAGTAAATGTTGGGTCATTGGCCAGAGCAATAAAGAAGAGAGGTATCTTGGCTCAATCCATCTATATAAAAAGATACAATATTGACCCTGCATGTTCTGGAACTGGTCATTCATTTTTATTAAAATGTGGCTCCTCATAGTTTCTTTTCATCGTTCAGTCCTGCCAGCTTCCAAAGCACTAATTTGTGCACATGGTAACCTTAATCATGTTTGTTCAACCCATTTGCAACATGAAAACATGGCTTTGGTTTACGTTTCACACTCACTTGAGAGAAGGATTTTTTAAATGATAATTAAATGCTGAGCTATTCCAGGGATTGCAGCAGGGTTCCTTTTCAAATATATCTGATCTGAGTATTTCAGCAAAAGGCACAAGAGAAAAACCAGCCAAGAAATAGGAGAGATGATAAATGCTGTACTGAGGTTAAGACAAGCAAATTGTGACCTGAGTATGTCAGTCTCTAGGGAGCCTGTTTTAGAGCTTTTCTGAGTGTCTGGGTTTTGTGGGGGATTTCCCCCCCCCCCCCAATCACGTTGGAAGAGGCTGGATTACAACTGAGAATGCAGAGATTAATGGTCTGTTGTGATTAATCCACTAAACCCCTACCCCTGTTTCTTTTACATTGATTAAACTTAAGAGAAGCTGCAAATAGACCCACACCAGACAGCCTGATATTATACCCCAGTGATTTAATGAGACCACATATCTTTAAGTCCATGTGATGGAGAATCATGAAACTTTCATGGAACATAGTCACTTTTTGCATTTGGAGATTTTTATTTTTTTAGTTGATTATTAGATCACGTGTTGTTTCATAAGCTCTCTTTTTTAAAAAGAACATGTTTTATCTGACTATATTTTAAAAATATGACACCAATGTCACCAAATTTTAAATAATTTCGAAAAAAGAGGAAAGGAAACAAATCACCTCTAATTATATAACTGAAATACAGTAATTGTTAGTATTTTAGCTTGTTTACTTTTAGGATTTTCTTTATATAAGCATTTTCATTTATTTGAAATGGCATCTCATTATTCTGTTTAACCAAAAAAAAGTTCATGTGAAAAAAATGCATGGTTTGTGTGCATTAAAGCAAGGTTCACCTAAAACGTAGGCAAATAATGTGAAAATAATTATAGACATAGATGGATAGATTTGACACTGATGAAAATCACAATTTTATGCTAAATATGGGAGTTCAAATTGGATAAAATTTAGGCTTTTTATCTTTTAAATTATAAATCTTTCATTATTCATCAGTGCTCTTAAAAATAATTAGTATGAAGATAAAAAGTTGAGAAATGTAATCATAACATTGAATTTTTTTTTTTTTTTTTGAGTAGAAGAAACACTGGGAGAGAAAAATTTAGAAACAAAGTTCCAAAAATGTTTTATTTAACTATTAAAATACAGAAGTATGTGGCAAGGCACTGATAAGCCATATAGCTTGCCCTGAGAATGATTAAGAGTCAGGTTTAAAGCCACATATTGCCTCTTACATGCTGGTTGGCTTTAGGTAAATTAACTCCTACTGCATCTTAGTCTTCTAATCTATAAAATGGGGATATATAATCCCTTCAGAGATTTTTTTTTTTTTTTTTTTAGAGACAGAGTCTCACTTTATCGCCCTTGGTAGAGTGCTGT